>JAOXJJ010000147.1:201738-221774 GCA_025769935.1 Phoenix roebelenii
AAATACACAAATATTTGTCTGAAACACTAGATTGAATTCATTAGTATAACATAAAATATACTCAAATATTTTGAGCTTATCAAAATCAAATAGGGGTTTACTCAATCACTCCACAACAGGTAATAGTGTCCGATGATCCAGGTCGGTCGGCTCTGCCCAATCAAGTCATGAAACAAGGATTATACCATGGTTTATGTAACACAATAAAGATTCATGATGACATAATCCAATGACACTCGGCGATGGTCAGGGTAAAGCTAATGTAACCGGAGGCTGCAATGATACTAGTCCAGAATCCTCTATCAAGGTTCAACCTAGGTCTACAATGAGAGCACTGGGACCCTCCTCTGGGTCCATAGAATCATGCAAGGAGAGAGAAATAAAGAAAGAGAAACCAATAAAGAGAGAAAAGAGGAGAGAGAAAGAAGAGAGAGAAAACTCTCTTATTCTTCCTCCACATAGGAAAGAGCTCGATCTCACCCTCTTCTTCTCGAATCAGGGGTGTGGTTGCCCAAGGTGGTCGAGCTCCTGCGATGGTGGCCTTCATTCATGGCACTGCTAGCGATGGTAGTCTGCCGACGCGAGAAGGGAAGAAAAGAGGAAGAAGACCATCAAAGAGCCAATCAAACTCGACCTGATCGTGGCTATTTTCCTAACCCACCACCATATGATCTCAGGAGTCCCCAGGGTCAACAAGGCTCGGCCTTTTTCTGGCAGCTAGTTGCGGTGAACATGGGAGGAAGAAACGCTGAAATAGGGCACCCTTGTTTCGGATTATATCCCGGCAATTAACCGGCTCAAACCCAAGCAAGGACGGCCATAAACCTAGTAAAAAAAGGAGATAAAGGCAGGTGACACTCATCTCAATCCGGCAAGGTTTCAATGGCCCTTTCCGGTGATGAATCGAAGGAGAAAATCCAAAAGAAGGGCTTGGGAATTGGCGGCGATATCTCAGGCTTTCGTCAGTGAAACACAAAGGGGAGGAAGGAGCCTTAAATAGATTGAAACCCGAGGTTCTGGCTAGTGTTGGGATTGTTGTGAGGACCCGTGCAGGCGGATGTTTAGTCCCACATCGGTTATTTGCTGGGTAGATCTTGGGTACTTATACAGGATCAAGGAACCCAAATAATACCTTCCGGCTAGCCATTTTGGATGAGGTCCTGGGTTGTTACAAATGGTATCAGAGCGGACCCGGCCCATAACCTATGTGGACTAGGGGACACTGCAGCACGGGTCCATTGGAGCTGACCACGGGCCAATCGTGGTGCTTGTGATTAGATTTGAATGGATTTGAACCCTTAGCCTGACGAGGACGTCAGGGTTTGAACGGGGGGAGTATGTGAGGACCCGTGCAGGCGGGTGTTTAGTCCCACATCGGTTATTTGCTGGGTAGATCTTGGGTACTTATACAGGATCAATGAACTCAAATAATACCTTCCGGCTAGCCATTTTGGGTGAGGTCCTGGGTTGTTACAATTGCCTTGGGACTCTCGGAGTTCAGCGATATCATAGGAGGAAGAAGAACCTGATCATGAGTCTTCTCCTCCATCGTGTGCAACAGGGCATGCCCGATGGGCTTAGGCCTAGCCTCTTCGCGCTAGCCTTCAAGCTCAAGGACTGGGCTATTGTACCTGTCTCACGCTTGACTTTGACTATTGAGACTTTGATATTGTTTAGGTGTTGAAAAGGCTAGAACAAAGCAAAATAATCCATTATAGTCATTATTCTTGGTGTTGATTTCACAGTGGACGCAGTGTTTCAGAAGCACAATATTTGGCATTAGATCTGGTGACAAGCCAGCTGGTGCTTGATATGGGCATCATGAAACCTCGTACTACTGAAATTGCTGTAAAAGAATACGTTTAAGATAAATAACTCTAATAGATTGTCCTGGTTCTCAAAAAAAAAAAGAAATTGGATAAAGATTTGCTTCTTATATTTCTGTCAAATATAGAAAAGCTTAGTTCCTTACAACCTCCGCTAAGTTTATCTAAACATCATGGGATTGAGCTCCTCTATTATTGTAACTACATCCATGGAAGATGAGAAGATGTTTCCTCATGACAATCGAAGAGCTAGATAACCTCACATCTGGTAAGATATCAATTACAACTCTTATTTTCATTCATTTTATCTGAACACTCAAATCTAGCTTCAAAAATTCATGTTGGATATCAATATGAGTCAAATACGTATTGGACACTTCAATACTTATGAAGTTCTTTCATGATAAATAATAAAATTGGAAGGGAGTTGAACTCTTCCAACAATTAATGAGTTTGATTCTCTATTTTGATATTAAAAACGTGTAATTGTTCTTTTTGAGATTTGGTAAGGATGTAGGTATTGAAACAATTAATGAGTTGATCTCCCATGCCTGCACTCTAGGCCATACACTCAAAGCCTAATGATCCAGTGAACTAATGCTTTTCATTATATCTTCTTTTGCTATTTCTCGCTATTATTTCAAAGCATTATCTGACTTAAGCATCGAAGAAGGCCCGACTACAGTCTAATGTTGTCTTCCCTATTCACGACTCTCTATGATAGATTAGTCCCCCGTCTTCCACCATCGTGGATTGAACGGATTGATCTGTGCCCTCTATCCCTTCAGATCATCAAAATATGGTATTTGGGCATCAACAACATCTATATTCAAAATAAGTTTGTATTCATAATGGAACTAGTGCTATTGCTAAATCTACATGGAGGTAAAGTTGACAACGTTATTCTCCACTTAGCATTCAATCCTATGAATTGCACACTAAAGCTTTCATGAGCTTTGCATGCTAGGTTTGGATCCTCTGTACTGCACATCTATATTCAAAATAAGTTTAAGTTTATAGTGAAATTGGTGCTAAATCTACATGCAGGTCAAGGTGACAGCGTTATTCTCCATTTAACATGAAGTCTTATAAACTGCATGCTAAAGCATTCATGAGCTTTGTATATCAAGTTCAGACGTGTTTCGTGCCACAAAATGTTGTATAAGTTTGGATAGCTATCACATCATCCGCCCATGTACAAAATGGATGGTGTGGCAGCTATTCATAGTTGTACAACCCTCTGTAGTGCAAAACATGCCTAAGATTCTAATTCCTGCATGCCCTATGCCGTACTTACTGGCACAATGTATATACCTTCTGTGGTATGGTTATACAATCCTCTATGGTGCAAAACATCCTGAAGATTCTGATTCCTGCATGCCTCATGCCGTATCTACATGCACAATGTATATATTACTATTTAGTACCTAAGCACTCCGGCATCAAAAAAAAAAAGAAAGAAAAAAAGAAAGATTGATTCCAAAATTGTTTGTTGGTGGGAACCGTCACCCGTGGCATGGGGGACCTAACTCACGTGACGTGGTTCAATTTTACAAGTAAATCTGGTAGAAAACAACGTATAGAAAGACTACTTACCTGCCCTCATCTCTGATTTTTCTTTGTTGTAAAGATACAGAGATATGGTGGTTGGAAAAAATAAATGGCTCCACCTCATTCCACCTGTTGTTGTACCGTCTACATGATCGACAGCAGAGCATAAACCAATATCCCAAGGCATCCATCTATTTGTAAGATGGCCAGAATCATTGCCCTGGTGGTCCAAAGGCCATTAATTACATGATGCTACGAGGTGGGGATTAGAATTGCAACCTTGTCAAAATTATTTTTTTATTTACTATTTTATATCTTCTTTTTACGTTGTTGTTCGATGAGCTGATGCTTACTTAATCTTGCAAAACTATATGTCATGCTCCTAAACAAGAGTAGTTTATGTGTGGAAGGAAAGGACTAGTTGAATGTCATGCTTTGCATGGCTAAGATGACGGAAGATTAAGGACTGCAAATATATTCCTTGATAAAAATATTAGAGACAATGGACTTACTACTTCATTCTAGAAGACATTGACACATCAATTATGTAGAGGGTGTCAATGGATTGAGGTGGTAAAGCCTCTTGTACATGTTATGTAGGATAAGTCAATGGGAATACGATGACCCGCGATCATGAATACTGCGAAGATCAAAGGTATGATTGAATGTGATTGAAAGAAACCCAAGCTTTTGAAAACAGCATGAACTCTTCGGTGATGTTCGATGAATGACCGTTGCTATCTCTATCGGCAAATCTCTGCCAATTCTATTAAAATTATAAAGAGGTATTACTGTTGTCTTTTGCTAATTTCAAATACAACAATGGTTTAGTTACTTTAATACAACTAACAAAGATCGTAGATTTCAAGCAAAGTATATGGCCATCGCTGTAGATGACTTGTAGGCCATTCCAAAGCAATATCTCAAGTTAAACGTCACCACTAAGGCATGTGCAGTCTCGTCCCTTATGTCAACACCCGCACGTCGAAAGTGTTTGCCTTTCTTTTATTTTCTTTCAAATATGCAATCCAAGTAATGAAGACTTCTGGGACGTGATGAGGATTATTAAGCTGGCCTCCATTATTGTAGTTTACTTTTAAAAGAAATGCTTCCGAGTTGACATTAGGATGCATAGACCACCCATAAATGGCCCTAATTTATGGTTCGGGTCTTATCTTTCTTGCACGAAAGAATAATTTATCTTCATTCATAATATCAATTATTGCATCACATCTTGCACAGATTTAAAGTATTCTATTTTTTTCTTTTTTATAGATTTTAAAGTGATTATTTCACGATCCAACGATTGATGTCGTAAAGAAACGTTTGTTCGTGCAAAAGATGCAACCCGAACCCTAAACCATACAAAGTGTTCTCTCTGGTCCCCTAGCCTAGAGAGGTCCCCGCTATCATGCATGGCCATTCATGTTTTGCACGATGACCTATGATGAAACAGGATCTGTGCCATACATGGGACAGCAGCCTTGGAATACATTTGCCAATCCCAGGCCATCACGTAATACATGATAATGCAAGTACGAATATATACTGCATACATGTAGTATATAAAAATTTATAAATATAAAGAGGATAGGCTATATAACTTGCATTAATTACTTTCCACCATGTTTGACTTGTACTTGTTTTCTCGTGCATGCTTTTTATAAATCATGTTTGTTCCCAGCGGTGATTAGAGAGAACCACTTTTCTAGCAAACTACAATGAGGAATTTGCTTTGTTATCTATTAAATTTTTTAGATATTTTTTGGATTATTAAATCTCAGGCATTAAAATTCAAACAAACAAACTCGTCAATACAATCTTTTTGTATAAGCATTTGCAATACACACACAAGATGGTAAGATGGTAATGGTAGTCTCAAGTTTAGTTCAATGAAAACCAAAGAGAAGGTCTTAGAGTTCAATAGGTTGAAAAAAAAATCCCTTCACTCTTTCTCTCCCTTGTTTCCTAAAATTTATTCATGTTTGTTTGCATCCGGTTTGCATTGAATCGTCATTCCTCTTGTTAATATCTTAATAATTTTTTGTAATCTTCCCTCACAACCTCCCATATCTAGTTTTCAATTCTTTACCATCCTTTTTATAATACCTTGTTATTTATTGGGTGTATTTTTACCAAATTTTTGCCTCTTTATACATCCTTTTCTGAGCAAGAATGATGCATTACCAAGCTTGTAATTTGGTTTAAATTGAAATTGTAGTCTAGCTTTTCTTGCACTCTAGAATCAAAGTACTTCTTATTATCAATTATCTCATATTACTTACTAATTTATCTTAAAATAATAACTTATCTTATAAAATTATAAAGATAAATGATGGATCTTTGATTTTAAATAATTTTAAAAATTTTAAGTAATAACAAGAAAATACTCTATTAGCTATTTTTAAAAAAATGTTACGGGTTCTGGTTGTTGACAAATAATTGCCTTAAGGGGAAATTGATATAAGAAACATTAATAGAATATAAAATGTTGGCTAAGAAAGGTACTGAAATCAGCAAATAAGAACCGTTGACCTGAAACAAATAAGAATATTGAAAAATATGCAGAAAAAAATCTTAAATATCCATCAAGAAATCACTAGAGAACTAGTTTTTATTGAATTTCATTAGTATCTCAGTTAATGGTAACATAAGTTTAACATATACAAATCCCTTTATTTTTACTCTATGCTATCTTTCAATTTGGTAATAAGTTATGCTACTTCGAGCACTTCTTAAATTTTTTCAAGTATTGGAAAAATACTATAGACATATAATTTCCATACAAATGGATGAAAATATTTTATTTTTCCTAACAAATTGAAAAGTCATAAATTGATCAAAGAAGAATATCAAACTCATTGTGGACCACCTTGACTATGTCGGGTAGGTCTAGATATGGTTTTGATGCAAGATCTACCATATCCAAGGCTCGATTCCAATCGTAAACTTCCATAGACTATTAGTTGCATGTACAACATTTGATTGAGTTGCCCCTTTTATTCTAGGTAATTTTTTGAGATCTAAAATGCTAGCCCATCCTTAAAGGGTTTGGTGTCCCTAGCGATTGAGGGCAAATTTTATTTTTTGGGTTATAAAATATATCTAGCAAATTAAATTATTTTTTCTAGAAAAAACTTCGATTAAGAACATCTCATAATCCAAGAAAAATTAGGCAAAATAGCAAAAGACAAAGTTGATACAAGTCAAAATCTATCTCTAAAATTTTTTTAGTTTTTCTTATGATTATTTTTACTAGTGATAACTATTGTAGAAAGTTGTAGACCTCTTCCAACTAGAAGAGTAATATGACCTAGATTTTATTTGGCATACCTCACTAATATAAATAGAGGCATTATAATCTCTATCAAATAATTAATGAAGCAAAAGAGGATCTAACACCCTACTTTTGAAATTCTCTTATTTTTCATTATTCTTTTAAGAGCTTCAAGTTGAACAAATTGAAGAAAATCATTTCCTATTCTATCATATAAAACACACACACACACACACATATATATGATAAAAAATTAGTTTTAGTTTACCTTATAGTTTATATGTTAACTACATAACTAGTATAATCAATTAGAATTTAGTATTTCAAGTATGGCTCAACTAACATCTTCCTAGCTAAATTATCATGTTTTCTTAATGTCTGCGAACATGGACAGAAATGGAAAGACTTAAAGTTCAATTCTAGTGTATAAGCTAACATGTTTTTGATTCCATGACACCAACCAAATAAATATTTAAATCAATCTTAATTTAATATCACATTTATTTTATGATTTATTAAAAATAATAAATTTTAATTGTTTATCAAAATCACTTTATATAATCGAGAGGAAATCTCTACTATGATCAATGTGATATATACAACAAATATGCTGCCTTTTTCTTATTACAACAATGTCCTTTTCAATAATATATGCATGTAGATTGCTAAAACCTCATAGTGGGACATAATATTATGTTTATAACATTTTATCAATATAAGATTACAACAATTTGGACACAAAATTTCTATACATGTAAATTTTCAAGTCTTCTTTATTAAATTAAATATTTCTAAGTTTCCTTTATATTTTTGATAGGCATATCCATGTTCTTTTTTGTATCTAGGCTTTTTTTATTTTCTTAATATTTGGGTAAAAAAGTGGTCGATAATTAGGTCCTATAGCCTAGGACCTGATTATTTAATTTGACGCCACCATAAAACTATCTTTCTATAATTTGTATAAATAGTCAAGCTAGTGATGTCTTTGGTTGTTGTACCAAGAGACTTAGGTTCATATATTGCCTTCATTAGGTTTTGGAGGGTTAAGGATATCTCGGGGAGAACTACCCCCATTATGCAATTTGTTGCCTATGGATCTCTTCTATCCAAAATAAAAGCATGAATAAACACCTACAAATCAATTATAAATTGCAGTTATTTGGACTATTTAAACTACGACTAATTGTATTTTATTTGAACTTAACCTAAATACATCAGCCATGCTTTGATAACATTGCAAATCAAGCTTTCCATGCAAATTATCACCTTGTGTGACCGTTTTTGATAGAAACACATTTTGTAATTGTACCAATAAAGTAATTTATCATTTCTTTTTGCAAAAGTGTTATTGCAAATGATCTCTCATCTTATATGTGATTGTAATTGTCTACTGCTAGTCAATCACTCATAGAACATAATGCATGCCCATGAAATCTCCTCGATCTAATGTATTATCATAAAATCTTCTTATTCAGTAAAAGCACTTAATTTATTTAGCATATTCTGAAACATGGAAATTAGCTATTTATCCATTCATGTCTCTTTTCATTTTTAATATAATCACCACCAATGTACTTTCCCACTTTTTAGATACCTCATCTTGTGCTTCGTTCTTTTCCAAAATAAAGAAACAACAAGATATAGTGTCTTTTGTAGACAAAATATATGAATTGTTGATGGATCATTAAGTTCAAACAATCTTGGAAGTTTTCTAATACAAATAAAAAACATATCCTATATTAACTTTTTCTTCACGGTTTCTAAAAAGCTAGTTATTTCCCAAGATATCCTATTACAATATTGCATCTATTAATTTTTGATATTTTGATAATATCCTCTCTAAGCCAAAAATATATATAATTATTTTCATGAAACATTGATGAAAACTATATTAGAAGTTTTAGGATATTTTTATCTCTTTGTTCTATTCTCAATGTACTAATGATCTAAAAGCATAGAAACTATTAACACTTTTTGAGCGTTTCATAAGATGATTAAAAAAAAATTAAACTTAAATTTATCTTATAAATGGAAAAAAATTACAATTTTCTTAACAAATAAAAATTAATTATATATGCAATAATATTAATTTAAATTTATATTACAACTTACATATGTTAAATATGTGCTAGTATAATCCATCTAAAAAGTATATTTTAATGATGCCTCTACTAATATCTTATGCAGCTAAATCTATTCCATTGTTTTAATACATGTAAACTCAATTTTATTCCATAAACTAATATTTTATTGATTCTATACCATACTTTTTCTTTCTAAAATACAATATGACACCAAATACTTTTTAGAATCTACTTATGAAGTATAAATAATGACCGAATATTTTTCTAAAATTAATTTATGTAGTCTACGAGAAGGTTTCCATATTGTATGTATGTTGTATTTGTTCTACTTTATTGGGTTATAATAGTGTGCTTCGTTATTATATTCATGTAGATTAAGTGTTCTCTATTGCCAAAATCTATGCTCGCATGATGAGATGTGGTAGTGGTATAATGCTACCATCATTATTAATCTCCTACTATGTAGTCACAAGGAAAGCCACAAGTATTTAGCCACAAAATTCACATTCAAAGAAAACTTTTGCTTCTTATTAGGGCTTTTCTATTTTCAAAATATTTGGATTAATAATGGTGCATAGTTAAATCCTATAGGCTAATACCAAGTTATTTAACTTGGCATAATCTCAATATCATGTCCAAGTAAGTGGTATGAATGGCCAAGTTGGTAAAGTTTTTAATAGATATACCACCAGTCCTCTACTTCAAATTCCATTTTCATAAGATTTTGTGAGGTTTAGGACTTAGGATTATGTGGGAGAGGAATACATCATAGTGTGTAGACCATTATCTATAGGGTCTCTTCTATCAAGAAAGCAAAAAAAAAAAAAAAAAAAAGACGAACAAAAATTTATTACTTAACTATAAGTTGCATCTAGTTGGATTATTCAAATAATGGCTCATTATACCTAGGAATGGCAGCAGATTAGGTACCCGCATAATTTGCTCTACCTGTATCCGAATTCGTTTAAAATTCTATTATCCGAACCCATTGGAAATTCGAATTTGCCCAAAAATTTCAAACCATCCCATCAAAAAAGAGAAATTCATCAGGTGCCCTACATAATTTTGCTAAATGAATCCTATTAAGGTTCGAGATGGGTCAGATACTCAAAAAAATCCGTCCGACTGCCATCCCTAATTATAATATTTTTTAAGCTTGAACCACACTTATGGGCCATGCTTGATGCCATTGGAAATAATATTTGCCGTGCCTCTAATTGTCTCCTATAATCATTTTGTTGTAAGCATATATTGAATTTGTAATTGTAAAGTGTATCTCTAACTTTTTTTTATGCAATTGTAATTCCCTAGTGCTATTTAACCATGTACAACGAATGAAGCATGCCCAACAAACCTCCTCCATCGCTTATCTCATCAATAAATAATAATTTATCATGCTCCCATAGAAATGCCCATTTTTTTGTTACTTCTATCTTAAAACAAACTAAAGATAGTTCGTGGACAATTAATTTGGTAGCTTTAAGTCTACTACGGCTCTATGAATTGTTGATGATCATTTTTTTGAATATTTTTGGAAATGTTTTAATGCCAAATACGAAACATATCCCGTGTTAATAACTTTGTTGCTCCAAGGCCAACCGTTTTTGGTCATATCCTCCAAGTATTTAATGGTATCCAATAATTTCTGATATCCGGATGATTTGTTTTACTAAATCAGGTTGCGCGTATTGTGGATTTACTTCTTTTACCAAATTACCCCACTTCCCATCCTTATCTCCCCACGTCATCAGTTCAATATGAACCGTTGGATCATAATCCCCAATGCAAGTCCTCCATCGAATTGAGGACCCCTTTAAGAAATTCACCCGATTCCTGAAATGCACCCCTCGACATTTCAGGAATTCGAGCATCTATAGTAATTAATAGTTTCAATTTAGGGCCATTTTAGTAATTGCAAAGATACCCAGGTTGGCCCCACTGCTCTTAGCTCAGCCATTACCCTTTGGTTAAATAGGAGATAAGATAAAAGGAAGATCCGAAAAAGGAGAAAACGAGAAGATAAAACCGGCCGTGGTTTCGGAGATCTCCAACGCCCTTTCTCTCTCGTTTTATTGTTCTCTTTTTTTCTTTTCTTTTTTGTAAACTTACTGTGTAAATCCGTATCGCCTTCCCGGTATATCCGCGGCTCCCTCGCGTTTCCCCCTTCTTCTTCCCGTCTTCGCCGGTCTTTCCCCAGATCTTCTCCCCCAAATCCCCTTCCGGCGAGCGATCTGCACCAGTTTCCGGGTTTCTTTGCCGACTTTGCTGCGAAGACGCGGATTTGCTCGAGGTTACGGGGCTCGTTTTGGTGGAGTTTTGGAGTTCTTGGGCGGCGGAGGAGGAGGGTTCAGGCTTCCGGCGGGGATGGTGGCGAGGATGATGAGGTGGCGCCCGTGGCCTCCGCTGATGTCCAAGAAGTTCCAGGTGCGGCTGGTGTTGCGGCGGATGGAAGGGGTGGAGGTGGAGGCGGCGGAGAGGGTGATGGCGGAGGTGCGGTGGAAGGGACCGAAGGCGGCGCTGAGCAAGCTGCGGCGGACGATGAAGAGGAACTGCACGAGGGAGGGGGAGGTGAGAGATGGGTCGGTGGAGTGGGACGAGGAGTTCGAGAGTGTGTGCTCCCTCACGGTCCACAGGGAGAACTCCTTTCATCCTTGGGAGATCGCGTTCGCCGTCTTCAATGTGAGTACTAATTTTAGCCCTTTGATGTTTCAATTGAATTCTTTGTTATATTTTACTCGTTTTCAGTTCTCTTGTTTTTGTTTTCTTTGTAATTTGTCTTTCTATTAAGGAGGTTTAGCTTCTCCTTAGATGCATGTTTTTTTCTATTTTGAGTAGTATAGTTGGCTTTTTTTTTTTGCTGCAACCTATATGCACATTTTTGATTATATGTTAGAGATTTTTTATCTGATTTTTTTGACCAATTTGTGACAGCTAATGCTCTCTCTCTCTCTCTCTCTCTCTCTCTCTCTCTCCATCTTTTTGGTACATTTAAATATTTAATACAAATGACATCTTACAGCTGGAAGTTAGGGTTTTTATTTGCAAGGTCAATGATCTTTTCTGTCCTTGCATGAATATTTATCTTGGCATGTATTTCTTTGGTATTTTTTCTGTTTGATGTGCTTGAAAAGATGATTGATTTTTCAATCTTACTCTCCCTTTTATTGGCATCAATCTTCCATCCATCAAAAATTTTGTTGATTGAAAAGTTTTTCTTCTAGATGCCTCCTCTTCTCCAATATGGATATTCTTTGGATTATCAACGGGAAAAAAGGTTTCTAATATTATCTTTTATGAATTTTTTCCCCTCATTTAAGCCTTTTTTTGGCACTTATGATTGCAAGTCCTTATGAAGTATCTAAATTTTTATCTTGATGCATAATCTAGAGTTCGGACCAAGAGGTTAAAGTGTTAGAATTTTTATTTTGTTAAATGTTGTTTAGTTTTAAAAACACGATTCTGTCCTTGGTTGAGAATCCCCCCTCCCCCAAAAATTTTGAGCCTTTTTATATTTAATAGAGGTTTGGGTATTTAAAGAAAGGGAGCCTAAAAATAGAAATTACATTATAACATTGTGGGAAAGATCATAGGGCTGGAATTTTCTTCTTAATTTGGAAATTGTAATTCGGGCTTTTCAGGGATTCATTAGTCTTATTGCTAAACAACAATAACCAGCTATAAAATCTTTTGTAAATGTAAAAAGGACTATCACTGAAGATCATTATTTTGTAGCCAGCCTTCCAAAATCTGTGCATGCGCCATGGATAGCACTCAACTGGCCTCCTGCAGGTTCCATGAATGTGATTTGTGGGATGCGTGGCCAGTCATGCACAAATTCATAAATGCACAAGTTCACCTAAGTTGATGCCTGCACATGGTCATCACCTTTGCCCTTTGAAGGACCTTCTCATTCACCCTAACTGAAACATAGGAAACTTACTTTATTTAAGCAACTTCTACAATCATAGTTTCTAAACATTTTTTCTTCACAAAAACATTTCATCCTTTCTATCTTGTTATCGCTATCCATAAAACAAGATAACTTAAAAAACTGCAATGGAATAAGTCATGACTAAATTACAAATGATCTGAAGATATGTTGCAAGAAAGTAATAAAATAACCAAAAATAATTAGCATTTATTCCTGGTATTTCAAACCTTGAGTTCTATGATTGAATTGAGACATTCAAGTTCAAATTGTTCGCTGAAAAATTAATCTTTTGAATAACATTGTTAATAACATTGTTTAAGTTCATCTTGGGCTTTGAAATCATTTTATCAACTTAGGGCCTTTTTTGAAACTCCCACTGCATCCTGCTGGATCATCATGAAAATACCATTGGGGTGGGAGAGCAGGGCATGAGAGAGGGAGAGAGAGAATGTAGGGGTCACCAGGGTTTATCACAGTGGGATTAAAATGAAAAAGTCCTCTTGAATTCTTTTTTCTCTTTTTCCCTGCGGGGACAGGCACTTGCAATCATCTATCCTCTCTTTCTTCTTCTCCCTCTTCCTCTCACTTTCCTGGTCTCATTCCTGTTCCCTTCCTTTCTCCTGCTCTCTTCCAGGATGATCCTGCTGGATCTGTCAGGAACTTCCTAAACAGGGCCTTAGAGGGAAACATGCTAATAGCTGATTTTTGTATTACAAATGTACTCATTGTCTCATCGTTTGGCCCTTTTGTGTGAGTGTGTCTGTGTTGCATGCATATCTTGTTTATATATCGTATTGACCTCGTTTTTCTTGTGTTTTAGGGTTTGAACCAAGGATCGAAAAACAAGGCATCTATTCTTGGAATGGCTTCATTCAATCTGGCAGAGTTCACAACTTCAGCTGAAGGAGAGATTGAGTTGAACCTTCCATTGTTGCTGCCTGGAGTTGCTACTGGGTCTCCTCCATCACTTCGTGTATGTCAATTTATTTATTATGCTGTGATACCTTATTGCATGGTACGACATAATGATATTTCTTGAGCATTCTTCTTGTATTTTCCTGAACAAGATTGCTCATATGATTCCCAGTTAGTTTACTACAAGAAGGCTAATGCTGCTTAATATAGTTATGGTGATCATTCTGGTACTCTGTAGCATAATTGTACTATCATTAATACATTGTTGATTTTATTATATGTGTATTTAGTTCCCAGTTTTGATCTGAGGTTTCAACATTTTGTCTCCACTGAAATCATAGTTTTTCTGACTTGGGAAGCTATTCATGTTCCAGCTGGTTCTTGGCTTATTGGAATTGAGAACATCCCAGGAATTGCCAGAGATGGTGCAGAGGCCAATAGTGCCTGCTCCATTGTCCCCTTCATCTGGAGATGCTCTCTCTTCAGAGAAAGATGAGCTTTCTGCTCTTAAAGCGGGATTGAGAAAGGTGAAAATTCTTACAGAGTTTGTGTCAACCCGGAAGTCTAAAAAGGCATGCCGGGATGATGAAGGTAGTGAAGGCAAGTGCTCTGCGAGGAGTGAAGATGCAGAAAAAACATACCCATTTGACACGGACTCTGTTGATGATGATCTTGATGAAGGAGAACTGGAAGATGGGAAAGAGGATTCTAGTATTAGGAAGTCGTTCAGTTATGGCACATTGGCATCTGCTAACTGTGTTGGGGGTTCATTGTACTGTGATGCGAGGACAGATGGGGAATACGAGGACTGGGTCTACTATAGTCATCGAAGATCTGATGTGGGCTATTCACATGTGGAGGAGACGGCATCACCTGTTCCTGAACAATCTATGTTGCAGACTTCAAAAAGGAGTATCCTCCCATGGAAAAAGAGGAAGCTAAGTTTTAGATCTCCTAAGGCCAAAGGCGAGCCACTATTAAAGAAAACCAATGGAGAAGAGGGAGGAGATGACATTGACTATGACCGTCGGCTGCTGAGCTCTTCTGATGAATCTCTCTCTGTGGTGGTATGCTTCTTTGCTGCTATATTTTGTTATTGCCTTGTCATAATCTCTCTATGTGACAGAAGTAGGACATGTTTAGCTGAACTCGTTGTTCTTTGATCTCGGATTTGCTATGCTATGTTTGTTCTTAATGCAGAAACTGTCCTTTTAACATCTTTTTGAGTTATAAGAATGTTAATAGGCTGCCTCTTAGATTGCTTTTAGGTATAGAGAAGGTTGTTGAATGTGGGTATTCATTGTTGGATGGATTCGTCACAATTTATTTGTTTTTTCTCGTTCATAAATAGATAGGAATTAGCGAGGAGGAATTTTAAGTCTCTTGGTTGATTTTGTTTGCAGAGACAAAAGGTGGACGAAGATGGTGCTACAAATCGCTCGTCAGTTTCTGATTTTGGTGATGACAATTTTGTGGTAGGCAGCTGGGAGTCAAAGGACCTAGTGAGCCGTGATGGTCACATGAAGCTTTCCACCCAGGTCTTCTTTGCATCGATTGACCAGAGGAGCGAGCGAGCTTCTGGTGAAAGTGCATGCACAGCTCTAGTTGCTGTCATTGCAGATTGGTTTCAAAGAAACCGAGATATGATGCCTATCAAGTCTCAGTTTGACAGCCTTATTCGAGAAGGTTCTCGTGAGTGGAGGAACCTCTGTGAGAACCAAACATACCGGGAGCGCTTCCCTGACAAGCATTTTGATCTTGAAACAGTTCTTCAGGCGGAGATCCGCCCGCTTTCTGTTGTTCCAGGGAAGTCTTTCATTGGGTTCTTTCACCCTGAAGGCAGTGATGATAACAGTGGCTTTGACTTTCTGAATGGTGCCATGTCTTTCGACAACATCTGGGACGACATCAACCAAGGTGGACCAGATTTTCCGACTGATGGAAGTCCTCACCTCTATATTGTGAGCTGGAACGATCACTTTTTTGTTCTCAAAGTTGAACATGATGCCTATTATATAGTAGACACACTTGGTGAGAGGCTTTATGAAGGGTGTGACCAGGCTTACATTCTGAAGTTTGATGAAAGCACAACAATTCACAAACTTTCTGGCGAGAAGAAGACTGCTAATAGTGAGGCCACAGGAGCTGGTAGTGCGGATGGTTTGACGCAAGAGCAGCATAGTGGAAATGAATTTTCGGAGGGGGAGCTTGTCTGCAGGGGGAAAGAGTCCTGCAAGGAGTACATCAAGAGCTTCTTAGCCGCAATCCCAATTAGGGAACTGCAGGCTGATATTAAGAAGGGGCTGATGTCTTCGACACCTCTCCATCACCGACTCCAGATTGAGCTCCATTACACACAGCCATTCAAGGAGGTGAGTACAGCTGTACTGCCACTAGCAGCAACGGAGACAGTCCCTGAGTTTTCGTGGCCATTGGATCCGATAGCAGCATTTAACCTAACACCAGCAGTTGTCGTATAGAGAATGGAGAGTTACTTGGTGGAGGGCTGGCTGTCCTTTCCTTTAACTTGGATTAAGTGTGTTACATTATAGGTAGCTGCTGTCTATTTGAGATGGATGGGCTAAAGCAACGATGCCCATCAAAGAGTGGTCCTATCTTTTCTATGTTTCTTTTTCTTGCATTGATTTTAGCTGATTTTTATGCTCTTGTTATATGTCATCTGCAGCCCTCATTTTGTAAAGTGGTTTTTAGTTGTCTGGACTTATCCAAGTGCCTGATAAACTGCATAGTGGCATGTAAATATCCTTAATGGATGGACTTATCGTTTGCCGGTTTTACGAGCTGCTATTTCTTAAATTTTTTTACCGGTACTGCATGGAACTTAAAGTTTGTTCAGACCTTGAGTTATAAACAGATCGATATTGTCTTGTGGATGGAGCTTCCAAACTGGTTTTGCTAGCCGAAATGCCCATCTATAAGCAAAAAGCTGTAATGCTCTCCATCAAATGCCCCCAGCTAGGTTTGTTCAAATCATTTGCTTTCCGTATCGCTAAATTAAATTATGATACTAAATTACCAATCTCATTTATGATTAATATTAGTTACATAAGATGTAATTTTCTGATATCTCATTATCATCTCAATCAAGCCTTTCAATGCATTTACGACTTGAAATTGATTGTTAAAAGAATTTGCAGACTTAGATTTTGCCGACCAGCCTGTAGAACTTTCAATGTTAAATTATTGCAAATATAGCCTGAAACAACGCTCCCCTGTTCCGCAAATTTGGAAAATATAATCTTGTGGGCCTAGATTCGGCCCGTTAATGCCTTTTCTCTCAACTCGACCCATTCCCCTAACCACCGCGGAGGAGCTGACTTCAGGACTCTAACGGAGCATCGGAAGTTCCCCTTTCACCCTTCTATTCATGTCTTCCCTTTCTCCAATTCCTCTTTAGTTGACATAGAGGGAGCAAATGGAGGATTGTGACGTGGCCCACAAGATTGCTGGGCATTTGCTGCTCAGAGTTAGGAGATGGATCCGAGATATGGATTGTCCGAAATGACATTGAGCATCGGAAGGATTCTCTTTGAAATCATTGGAACTCTAAATCTTCTCATAATAAATTTAATGCAAATTTAATGCAAACGGCTTACAATTTGCTATTTAGGAGCCAGCTGATAATGTAGGTTGGGTGGAAGATCAGCACAGCAACCATCTGGTTGCATCTTCCTTTGCTCATGTCGTCTTTTGCTCCATGTACGAACTTAGACTCTATCTGACTGATGATTCTTGCTTTGGCAAGGTTTAGTCCATGTCTTGGGCATTGATGGCAATGGGATCTTCTACTGCATCCAGCGTACATTATAAGGTAACCTTGATATTTTCTCCTGTTTCTGTTTCACCCCATCTCTTGAAATGCACCTACTTTGGACATGCTAAATACTGGTTGAATTAACCCAAAGATGAGAGAGGGAGAGAGAACGCTTGGTTTTGGCTTCATTTTAACATTGTAGAGCACTATTCTACATATTGTAGGGAGAACTTGATCGGCATAAACCTCTTTGTTGGTTATTTATTTACTTTGCTGGAATAAATTTAAAACTTCACGAGACATCTTAAATTTGGTTTCACATTTATCTTTTTAGGCTGGAAAAATGGACTAATCTAGTGGACTTTGGTTGAGTACAACAGCCACTAGTAGAAATACAATTTCTTTTGTACGTCAAAATCTTGTTTGGGTTAATTCTTGTACCTACTTTGTGAGAGAGCTTGAATTCAGTTTCACATTAAAGTTATGACTGTAATTTATAGGTAAATGAAAGGGGATAAAGAAATGATTTGAGTATATAAGGGAGACTAGTGCTTTATATTAGTGCTCCATATCATACAAACCTTATGAAATAACTAATTACCTTATGCTGCAAGGCGCAAAGTTTTTATTTCGCAGCTATGGGAGCATTTTCTCTTGCTCCATTCTCTTCCATTTCTAGTGTTTCCTCTCTTTCCATCTTGGATAGAATAACCTTCTGCCCTTGGTGCCCAAGCTGGCCAATAGAACCATGCACATCAAAATTGAAATTAAGTCCACACATTAATCGGCATGCAAATAGCCAACCTGTGCAGTGCTCCCTCTGTTTCAATAGGTTCAAGGCAAAGGGATGGCATGATGATCATCCCTTCAAACAACATTGCCCTGCTTGGTTTCATTTCTTCCCTTTAAACAACATTGCATTGAAAAGGAATTCAAGGCTCGGACCCGGTTTGTAGAGCCAAAATGCAGATCATGCCCTATTGGAGCGTGGATCGAAGACCAACTCCGAGCCTGACCAGCCAGGCACGCAACCTATAGTCAATTTGCCATTAAAGAAGCAATCAAATAAACTTTATATTTTTGTTACAGCAATTATATTTGGTACAAGCCAATCAAATTCAGTCCTAAGTAATGCTACTTTAGCCCAATTTGTGGTGCCAAATAAAAATTGTATGCCTTGCAGCATAAGGGAGTTGGTATAACCAGTTGTAAATGCATTGAAAGGCTGACTGAGTTAATAATGCAAAACAATCGATCTCAAGATATTATAAAATTACATATTCTGTAACTAGTATTAAAAATAAATGAGATTGGTAATCTACTATCATTTTTTCTTTTGGTAAAACTAGTATGATGTTTAATTTAGGAATATGGAAAGTAGATGATTTGAAGTAACTTCACATATAAAGCTGCATATGCAATACATCTAGTTGGGGCCATTTGCTATTAAAATACATAGAACAGAGAGCACCCCTCAAGACAAGCATTACATGTTTTGGGTTAGAGATGGGCATTATAGCTAGCAAAACTGGCTTGGAAGCTCTATTAATAAGAAATCATCGATCCATTTATAACTCAAAGTCTAAAAAAATTCTAAGTTCCATGCAGGATCGATAAAGAAATTTTAAGAAATAAGTAATTAGGGAATAAAATTCCCCTAGTGCGCGCACCAGAGAAAATCATATGGGGCAGTCTTTCTTTGCTGCTATGTATCCTATTGCATCTATTTTAAAGTGAAAACCAAAGAGTCATTGTGGGATAAGACTCCTACTAATGGAATTACTTGTACGTGTACTATGTAGTGGTGAATGTAATGTTTTGAAAACTATAAATCAATTTACTTGGAGGTGGTTATGAGTTGTTGGATAACTAATTTGCTAGTTGTAAACCATCTATACATATACAGGTGAACATAGTCCATAGCCACAAGGAGGAAGAAACTTCATATTTCGGAGGAAAACAAACTTGGGGACGAGAAGGAAAGCCTCACAAATGGATAAAGAGGGAAGGATAGCTTGATGAGGAAGGATAGAGGGATACGAGCGGATAGTCTCATTGATAATACTTCACATATTTTCTTTTATTAAGTCATAGGACAAATGGATTCTATATGTAGGAGGAGTTTCGTTCCACTTCGACTCTTCAGTTTTCACTTTAAGATAGATGCGATTAATACATACCAAGAAAGAAAGATCACTCCTTACGATCTCCTCTGGTGCGCGCATTATAGGATTTTTGTTTGTAATTAGCTATCAATGCATTCATGTCAGCCCGCAAGATGAAGAAGGGATGAGAGATGTTAGCTTGTTGGAGGTTGACGCTAGCTTGAAGGAATAGGTGATAGCAGATAATAGCTCAAGTAGGGTTTGCTTTCTTTTAGCTCTAGCCCAGTTTGAAGTTGTTTCCTCTCTCAGCCTTCTTGGGTTGACACTTGATTGCATCTTCTTCAAAATCATGACACCTTTTTTTACGTCAAAAAAGAAAAACTTCCTAATTTCTAGGTGCTCCACTCATGGCCTTCTATCCACATGATCTTCCCAAAAATTAGCCAACATCAATCTAGTTGATAACTAGCTAATATGAGTTGATTTTTCCTTTTCTCTTTATTTTTTTTCCTTTGTCAGTTTTTTTTTTTTTTTTTTTTTTGGGGGGGGGGGGGGGGGGGGGGGGGGGGGGG
>JAOXJJ010000150.1:0-10115 GCA_025769935.1 Phoenix roebelenii
ATGCGGTTATTTGACATAGGAACATGAGCAATCAATTTATTTTGTTTCCTTAGATAGAAGCTTCCTTCCTTTAGTTGTATATCAAATCCTCTCTCCAAGAGTTGCCCAATACTAAGAATGTTGTTTTTTATATCAGGCATATAATAGACATTGGAAATAAATTGTTGGATTCCATCTTTGAGTTGAATAAGTATCTTAACAATGCCCTTCACCTTTACCTTGGAAGCATCTCCAAATGAGACATGGCCATTCACCGATTCATCAAGCTTCATGAAAATTTCCTTGTGCCCCGACGTGTGGTTACTTGCATCGGAGTCCAAGTACCACATATTTTGATTGATAGCATCTCCTCCTTTTCGTGCTAGTAGAAGCACGTCATCTTCATCATCTTCCTTTTCGGCATAATTGGCTTTCTCATGAACTTGACTAGATTGATTAGAGTAGCACTCAAAAGAATAATGCCTAAATTTGTTGCAATTGTAACATTGAACTTGACCCTTGTCATACCTTTGACCTCTACCTCTTTGTCCTCTTCCTCCACGATTCTAGTTGCCTTCCACAATATTGTTGTGGTCACCACGGCCTCTACCACGACCATAAGATCCACCTCGACCTCCACCATGATCACGTCCTTAGCCACGACCACGGCCTCTTTGGCTACTTTCGCCTCTTGACTCCTTTTTGTTATTGACGGAGAGCTTGCTTTGTAGAATTTGCTCCAATGGCTCTTATCTTCTCTTTAGTATTCTTTGCTCATGGGCTTGAAGTGAACCCATAAGCTCATCCACCGTCATAGTATCCAAGTCTTTGGACTCTTCAATGGCGCCACAACATAATCAAATTTGTGGTCCAAGGATCGTAGGATTTTTTCTATGACCCGATTATCATCAAGTGTCTCGCCATTCCTCCCCAATTTGTTCACAACGGTCAACACCCTTGTGAAATAGTCTGACACAACTTCGGACTCCTTTATTTGCAAAGCTTCAAACTCGCTTCTCAAGCTTTGGAGGCGAACCTTCTTTACTTTTTCTACACCTTCGTAAGAATTTTGTAAGATCTTCCATGCTTGCTTGGAATTGGTAGTGATCAGTGCTAAATAAGGAATAAATTTATCTATTTCATATAGCTCTTATTATTATTATTATGCACATATTCTAAATTTAAACATTGGAAAATGTGTTCTCCTTCATCATTTCATTTTAGATAAATTATTCAAGTTTGATTGATTTTCTATATTGATCGAGTCTAATGTGTGCAGGTCGAGTCATCCCATTCATGAATTAGTCCCAATTTGTTCCATGTGTGGATGACTTTCTTTCATATGCATTCCCCGTGTGCACCAAGCTTCCCAACTTAGCAAAACAGAGGTCTCGCCCATTTTCTCCCAGCGAATCCAACCTTCCATCGTCCGTGGATTCCTACCACGTCTACGAACAAAGCCACGTCTTCTTCTGGATTGATCCCAGCCGAGATCCTCTCAGCTTCACGCTCGCTCCCAACCGTTCCGTGAGTTCCTCCCATGCTATTCTCCTCTGCTCTGCGTCATCATGCGCATCCCATATCCTCCCATTCAGATTAATTCCATCGACCACAGAAGAATCCCCTATCTTTCCCGAGCTTATCCTCCCAAGATAGAGCCGAATCCAAATCCTTCCGGATTATCTCCCAGCCGTCCCAGATCCCATCTTTTCCGTGATCAACTCCATCTTCCTCCCATGTCCAAAGAACACAGCAAACTTCCTCCTCTTCCGAATCCATCCAAACACCTTCCCAGTGAGCTCACGGAGAGTTGCAGGTTAGCGTCCCACCATTCCCAAGCCTCCCCTGCTTCCTTCCCGCAACCGTATGCATCTTCCCCACTTCCGCGATTCAAGGTTCATCTCCTCTCCATCATCCATGGGCGGAACAAGTTCATCCAAACTCCCAGCAGATCTTCAACGTCTCAATCTTCTAATTAGTTTGGATTGGTTTTGATCCATCCAGATTCTGAGAACCCTTTTCATGCCGTTCGCAATTAGCTTCCACCCGCGATGGATGTTCCTCTGCTCAGCGTCCGGATTAGCTTTATCTCCATTGATCCAGCCATTCCCTCCTTTCACGGACATCTCCCAACTCGTTCCCAACCGATTTCCTCCACCCAGCAGAACAAGACTCATCCCGCATCCAAACCAAATCCCCTGCTTCAGCCATGAAGAGCAAAATTTTCAACAAATAGCAACGAAACAACTGATTCATTCAAATCCGCTGCTCCTAAATCATCTCCTCTTCATCACGAATCACAGTAGCTGCATTCTTCTCGATGGATAAGCTCCTAGCCATCAAATCTTCGCCGGATCCCCTGTTACAGCAAAACAGAACCTGAGCTTATCCTCACGGGTTGTTCAAGCCATCGGGACCAGAGCCAGCATCTACAACGCGTCTGAAGATCAAGCAACAAATCCTCAACTCCATCCAGCTTCGATCCATCCTTATCTCCATGGGAAATAGGGAAGAGGAGAGATGAAGGTTGCAGCCTATAAAAGGCCCATGCGTGAATAGAGGAGGCATTCCTTTCTCGCCCAAAAATTGTATGCTTCGGCTTGTTTCGGGAGTCCCCATTCAATGAATCCTAGCAAAGTCCGAGAAGGAAGAAGAAGAAGAAGAAGAAGGAGGAGTCCACCATTGCAATGGAAATCTTTGGTGTTCTGACCACTGTCCGCCACTGCATACTGCATGGAAGCTTAAATTCTTCACTAGGGCTGGATGTAGCCCTAACAAAGGGACATGGATTTTATATCTTTAGTTTCATATTTTCGGAATTGTATAGACATTCTTGCTTTTAATGAATATCATTTTATCTTATGTTTAGATTTTGTGATTTTAAGTATAATGTCTATACAAATATTCTTCATGATCTTTAAAGTACAAGTCCGATAGTTCATGCTTAAGAAAGATGCGATGTGCTACCACCTTAGATTAGGGTAGACATTTCGTGCTAACTGAAGATGCACTATGCCTAATCTACTCTTGTAAGATCTTATTCAAATACTTATTAGGCTTGTAGCCAGTTT
Organism: Phoenix roebelenii; assembly: GCA_025769935.1. Classification (NCBI taxonomy): domain Eukaryota; kingdom Viridiplantae; phylum Streptophyta; class Magnoliopsida; order Arecales; family Arecaceae; genus Phoenix; species Phoenix roebelenii. Next base: position 3,051 of record JAOXJJ010000150.1, read on the forward strand.
GCATAATAACCTGAGAACGAAATAAATTACAAATAACCGTTGTTCCTCTGTTAGTGGTGAATTTCTTGCCCTAGGTTCCTTCTACTCATATCATTATCAATTGCATTTTTATTAAATTTCTTAGTCTAATTTTCTTCACAAACTCTCTTTTTTAAATATTTTTAAGAAAACAATTGTACCCCAATCCCTATGGATCGATACTCGTAATCATTATCCTACTAGATACGTGCTATTGCGTGGTCTTTAAAGTTGACTATCGATTTTTAGCGATTGTATACATCTACTTCATTATATTGCTATATTTTTGAGATGTACAAATCATTATTTTTTTTAGGATTATCGAAAAAAAAGAAACGAATTTTGGACGACAAGAGGACATGTACCGAAAAGGTTTGATCAATTAGCTTGCTGCAATTTTTGCTTGGTAACCTCTAAACCTCTCTTGTCTTTTCACGCATCAGCTTGCAAACGTAGTGGGGAAGCTTGGCACATACATCTCGGCATATGTGTGTCTAGTCTGTCACCCCCTTTAAATTACGAGTGCTCGAATAGATTTTATTTAGGTTGCTCATGCATTTGAATCCTTGTTGTGATTGTTTGATTTAATTTGAGTAAGGCATGTATGCTTGCTTAACACACCACTTAATATATCATGCACATAGTAAGGGCAATCACCCCAACAAGATAAGAACTAGATTTCATAATCAAATTCTTGCCCAAATTAAATAAATCAATTCTCACATACCCATCATTTTAATTAAAATCAATTAGACGTTGGCTCCTGGGGACATACGAGCTCAATAAGATGAAGATCACCGAAAGTTGCACCAATTTTGCTCTATGGCTCAGTTGATATCTAGGCAAGCTTTGTCCCTATAAAGGAAACAATTCATCTGTTCGAGGCAAGTAGTTTTTAAGTAGGACCTTTGCGAACGCATCATGACCCCCCACTTACCTGGGAGCTTACATAGTCAACTCAGTTCATTAGACCCGATTGGAGGCTTAGGTACCCTCTTCAAACCAGTTAGGAGTTGTCTAGTAATTTTAGGGCAAACACAAAGATTTGATGTGTTTTTTTTAATGCATGCTTGACTGCACTTAACTGATTAGAAGAATTTTAGTGTATGCTAGGGTGTCATTCCAGATATCCTGAATTAGTACCTTTTGACTCTGAAATAGAGCATTCTATTAGGGCCTTTCGAGCCGAAGTTCGCACCTATAGAACCATAGAAACTGCTCCACCTGTCGAGATGGCTGAAGAACAACCTAAACTGTTAAAGGAGTACTTCACTGCTTCTATTTACACATCTCCATCTTGTATTCGACTACCTGATACCACTGCTACTGTACAGTTTGAAATTAAGTCTAGTGTCATCCAAATGCTTCCCTCTTTTTATGGACTCAACAACGAAGATCCATACAAACAATTAGATGAGTTCCTTGAGATCTGCACTACTGTCAAAATTCAAAACTTCACTGATGATGCTTTGAAACTTAGGTTGTTCCCTTTCTTCCTTAAGGATAGAGCTAAGCAGTGGCTCCATTCATTAGAAGCCAATTCCATTCTTTCATGGGCCCAAATGCAACATGAATTTCTAAAAAAATATTTTTCCATTAGAAGAACGAACCAATTTAGGCGTGCAATCACAAGCTTCTCCTAATCTGACGGAGAAGAATTTCATGAAACTTGGAAAAAATTTAGAGACTTACTCCGAAAATGCCTGCATCATCAAATACCCAAATGGCAATTAGTGCAATGCTTTTATGACGGGTTGTCTGAACGAAACCGACAAATGGTTGATGCTTCTTGTGGGGAAACTTTCATACTTAAAAGTGAGCATGAGGCATGGCAATTGTTTGAAAATCTTAATAAGAATTCCCTCCACCATGCCTCCGCTCGTAAAGCACCTCCAAGTTTCCAAAGAAAAGGGACCATATATGAAGTTAGCTAGTCCATAAGTCGATCTGACAAAGTAGATGCACTGTCCCGCAAATTGGACCAATTAATGTCTAGAGAACAACTTCCAAACTTTTTCCAAGCACAAGTGTGTGCTCTCTGTTCTAGCCTGTCTCACCCTATTTTTGAGTGCCCTTCGGCAGCTCAATTTCTTGAATTTGTGCAAGAACAAGTTAATGCTGCCCAAGCACAGTTCCGACTGGGTAATGATCTATATTCCACTACTTATAACCCGGGATGGCGCGACTATCCAAACTTATCTTGGAAGCAGCAGAATCCCAATACCTCCCAACCTTATTCCCAAAATTTTCAACCTTTCCAGAATGTTTATCCAAACCGTCCTCCTACTCACTATTCACAATTCCAGCATGTCTCTCCTCCAGCACCTCATAGAGATATGGTTTTTGAGCATAAAGTTTTGATTGCCCTTCAAGAACTCGAAGCCAATACACAATTGCTGCACTCCCATACCCAGTCTATTGCTAAATTAGAAACCTAGCTAGGGCAGCTAGCTAGTACACTAAATAAGAGAGAGGAAGACAAGTTTCCAAGTCAACCAGTAAGTAACCCGAAGGGGCAGTACATGACCCAAGAGACTCACCCGAATGATGTTCACCATGAATAAGCCAATGCCATGGCTACCTTAAGAAGCGGACGTATAGTGGACAATAAGGTTGGAGAAAAAGAATATAAGGAAAATAAAGATAGGAGTATGACTGTGCCTAAAGAGAACCCAAACTCTTCTTTGTCACCATCTAATCCAGTATCGACCACACCTTTTACACCGAAGGCCCCTTTCCCTCAATGTCTGAATGCACCTTCTCCCTTTGGCAGGAAAGGAACTTCGTTAGAAGAAATAATGGAGGTCTTCAAACAAGTCAAAATCAACCTCCCTCTCCTTGATGCCATAAAATAAGTTCCATCCTATGCCAAATTTTTCAAAGACATTTGTACCCAAAAATGAAAATCTAGGACACATGTGCCTAAAAAGGTCTTTTTAACTGAACAAGTAAGCTCCATCCTCCAACACAAAACCCCTTCTAAGTTCAAAGATCCTGGTGCCCCCACCATCTCTTGCATCGTATGAGACAATCTTATTGATTAGGCACTCTTAGATTTAGGAGCTAGTGTTAATCTTCTTCCTTACTCAATTTATGAGAAATTTGGACTAGGTGAATTGAAGCCTACTTCGGTGTCTTTGCAATTGATTGATAGATCTATAAAAGTACTACGAGGAACAATTGAAGACGTCCTAGTCAAGATAGAAAAATTTTATTTTTCAGTCGATTTTATCGTCCTTGATATGGAGCTTGTGTCTAATTTTAAGAAACGGATCCCTATGATTCTAGGTCGTCCCTTTTTAGCTACAGCCAATGCGTGTATAAATTGTAGAACTGGGGTGATGAATATATCTTTTGGAAATCTGAAGGTCAAGTTAAATATATTTCGTGCCTCTGATCAACCCGCAAAGGAAGTTGAGTGCTTCCTAATAGACAAAATGGACCATCTTGTAGAAGAAGCCCTTTCCTATATTTTGGCAGATGACCCTCTGAAAACATGCTTGTTCCATTTTGACTTTGATATAGACAAGGCTATAGAAACAGTCAACTTCTTGCCCGACAATCAGTCTCCCACAAATTTTCTTCCTTGGAGAGCTCGGCATGAACCCGGTATGATTTGATAAGGATGTGCTACGTCTAGCTGAAGATGTTAAACTTAGCGCATGTTGGGAGCAACCCAATTCTCGTAGGTCATTTTTGCATTTTTTCTTATTATATTTTTCAATGTCTTAATAGGATCCCTCATATTACTGATGCAACTACGGTAAAATGCTTCTATACTCCATATGCATCATATTTTCGTCCAAAATAAAATAAAATAAAATAATAAAAAATTAATATAATATTATTAAAAAATATTGACGATAATGTTTGATCTAGGTTGGGGGGTATAGGTTTCGATTTTTGAAGAAATTTTTTGCATTTTTGAATAAGTTTTTCAAAAAAAAAAAATTCTATGCATTAGTGCTGAAATGATAAATGCACAAAGTATATAAAATCTAACAAGCTTAATGATTAGTCAAAAGTAATTCAATTTGAGTTCTTTTTTTATTAAAAGTTCTTTTAGTGAGTTGTAAAATAATTTTTACTTTGGAATTTCACAACACACATGGCTTGCACTTCTAAGGGTTAGGTTCAACATTACATTGTTAAGTCTGATAGCAACCTTGAGTCCTGATGAATCATACCTATCTAATTCACTACTATCTCTTATTAAAAAAAAGAAAAAAGAGAAAAAAAAGTAAATATAGTGAGGTACATTGAAAAGGGTTACCTATCGTCAAAGGTCAGCAGGCTTGTAATGATGAACCCGAGCATAGGTAGGGGAGTCTTGATGCCTAACACCTTATGCCATCTGGTGTGGAAGTTGTTGACTGAATGCTCGCTACATGGCGGAATCATTACAAGAGCAAAAGTGCATAATTTATTTATAAATAACAAATAAATAAATAAATAAAAAATAAATAAAAAAAATAAATAAAAAAAGGAGAAAATAATATTGACCTTGAAAAAGACGATAGTGTAAAAGCTGTCGTTGTAAAAATTTGAGTAAACTGGAATATTATAGATAAAACCCATGAGGTATTAAAGTAAACATCCACAACTCTCGAGATCCTACAAGATAGAATGATTTTGAATCAGTGATTAAGTCTTATCTGACCAATTCTTGGAAACTGCTAGCTTTAGCAGTATTTTGGAAAATCTAAAGCCTTAGCTTGTGTATGATCCAGATATCACTGAGCACCTAAGTATAAATAAGCCTAACAACTTTCTAACGAAAACTTAATGACTTCAACTTAAATTGCATACTGATCTAGAATTTGGACTGACTTAGTAATTAAAACTTTGTATGCTTTTGAAATTATTGGCACTTATGTATTTGAAATTAGATTTTATAAAATAATAAAATAAATTCTTTGGGTAGAGATAACAGTTTGTAGGTATCTGAGCCGGAAACCCTCAATAGACAAAACTCGTCCACTAGGGCCACCTAAGGGTTTAAAGCCTTATTGCATACGGTAAATGCAATCACGATTCCTGTGAAAATGAGTTAGCTTTTATTTTGCTCGATGACTACCAAAATGCAGGTTGGGGGTGTGATCAGTGCTAAATAATGAATAAATTTATCTATTTTACATAGCACTTATTATTATTATTATGCATATATTCTAAATTTAAACATTGGAAAATGTGTTCTCCTTCATCATTTCATTTTAGATAAATTATTTTAGTTTGATTGATTTTCTATATTAATCAAGTCTAATGTGTGCAGGTCGAATCATCACATTCACGAATTAGTCCCAATCTGTTCCATGTGTGGATGACTTTCTTTCATATATGTATGAAGCTATCCGTTCCTTTGTTCATGTCATCTTCCCCATGTGCACCAAGCTTCCCAACTTAGCAAAACAGGGCCTCGCTCGTTTCCTCCCAGCGAATTCAACCTTCCATCGTCCGTGGATTCCTTCCACGTCTACGAACAAAGCCACATCTTCTTCTGGATTGATCCCAGCCGAGATCCTCTTAGCTTCACGCTCGCTCCCAACCGTTCCGTGAGTTCCTCCCATGCTATTCTCCTTTGCTCTGCATCATCGTGAGCATCCCATATCCTCCCATTCGGATTATTTCCATCGACCACAGAAGAATCCCCTATCTTTTCCGAGCTTATCCTCCCAAGATAGAGCCGAATCCAAATCCTTTCGAATTATCTTCCAGCCGTCCCAGATCCCATCTTTTCCGTGATCAACTCCATCTTCCTCCCATGTCCAAAGAACACAACAAACTTCCTCCTCTTCTGAATCCATCCAAACACCTTCCCAGTGAGCTCACGGCCAGTTGCAGGTTAGCGTCCCACCGTTCCCAAGCCTCCCCTGCTTCCTTCCCGCAACCGTACGCATCTTCCCCGCTTCCGCGATTCAAGGTTCATCTCCTCTCCATCATCCACGGGCGGAACAAGTTCATCCAAACTCCCAGCAAATCTTCAACGTCTCAATCTTCTAATCAGTTCGGATTGGTTTTGATCCATCTAGATTCTGAGAACGCTTCCCATCCCGTTGACAATCAGCTTCCACCCGCGATGGATGTTCCTCTGCTCAGCGTCTGGATTTGCTTCATCTCCCTTTGATCCAGCCATTCCCTCCTTTCACGGACATCTCCCAACTAGTTCCCAACCGATTGCCTCCACCCAGCAGAACAAGACTCATCCCGCATCCAAACCGAATCCCTTGTTTTAGCCATGAATAGCAAAATTCCCAACAAATAGCAACGAAACAACTGATTCATTCAAATCCGCTGCTCCTAAATCATCTCCTCTTCATCACGAATCATAGTAGCTGCGTTCTTCTCGATGGATAAGCTCCCAGCCATCAAATCTTCGTCGGATCCCCTGTTACAGCAAAATAGAACCTGAGCTTATCCTCACGGGTTGTTCAAGCCATCGGGACCAGAGCCAGCATCTACATCGCGTCCGAAGATCAAGCAACAAATCCTCAGCTCCATCCAGCTTCGATCCATCCTTATCTCCATTGGAAATAGGGAAGAGGAGAGATGAAGGTTGCAGCCTATAAAAGGCTCAGGCGTGACAAGAACCCACCAGGAGATCTGCCCTAGGAACCCTTGAATCAATTTGCTATACTTGCCCCGAGATCGCTAGAAAACAAGTTGTAGGAGATCAGATTAGAACTCTAAGGAAGCTAAGTCCTTAGAACCCTAATTCTTGAAGACGCCACAAAGGTTGATCACTCGCTTTGATAAGTCAGAATTTTGTATTCTAATCCAAGAACACAAGAGAGCATAGCAAAGCTTGCCAACACTTTAAGGGCTCGTTTGGTTCGCGGGAAGCATTTTCCCTCCTAGGAATATGATTCATGGGAAACAAATTCCTAGGAAGAGGATGCCTGGAAAGTACTTTTGGCATGTTTGGTTGACTATGAGAAAGTGATAAATTTCCAAAGTGCTTATGTTTGGTTGGCCTTAATAAAAATTAGGTTTTTAATGCCTCTTTAATGCTTCTTTAATGCTGAAGGGACTTTTTGGGGAAAAGTAAAA
>JAOXJJ010000151.1:0-29556 GCA_025769935.1 Phoenix roebelenii
GCTGACAGTGACCCTCCCTGTGCTGCTCAGGGACCCCGCAAGGTATGGCCCGCACAGCGGCAGAATATGTCCAACAGTTTTGGTTGGACTGGTCCAGACCATGCCATTATTTGCTAATGGCCATGGTCCACCACGATCAATGTCCGCACCTGTTGAGTAAGCAGGTTAAACTATTCATTGTCTACAAGCGCGGTGGGTCGCTCCAGTGGAGCAGGTTCCAGGCTCTACAACGACCCTTGGGAGGTTGGAGCGCGGTGTTACGAAGCATGCAATGCGCCGAGGGTTCTTTGCGATTTCATGCTGGTTGTTTCTTTCTTCGATTGATGTTGATGTAGCTGGGGGATGGGCCCTCCTTCTAGTGCCAATCTATTGCCATTGAATTCGAGCTGAGGTGGGAGTGCAGCTCGGACGACCTTGAAGTCGACTAGAGATGAACTAAGTAGGCTAGTTGAGGTGTCGGGTGCTGTCTCCTCCACTGGGTGGCCTACAAGAGGTTCGCTTGCCAGAGAGTTTTCGGCAAAAAATTCTCCGATGCCTAAGTCAGAACAATAAGGCAATAATATAGAAAGGAGAGAGTTTCAGCAGAGGGTCGCTCCATGAGTAGGGTTGCATGTATATTATGTACCTGAGGTCCCTCGGGTTGATTCTCTTATATAGAAAAGTCAATTTGTCGTTATCTAGGATGACGTGGCGTTCAATGATGGCTAAGCAATGGCTGATGGTACGACCATAATATGGGTGCTAGTGCACGTACGCGGTAGAGTGCTCTAGTGGGGTGCAGAATGTGATGCCTCTGTGACTATTTGGGCTGAGAAATTAATATTGGATAGTCGGCTGCTCGGCTATAGCCGAGATAGTTCCTTTCGGCTAATATCTGAGGTAAAGTGGGAGCTCAATATTTATATTTTCGGCTTACCGAAAATTTTCTCCATTTACCCCTTCGCTGTTTCTTAACATAGAAAAATAATCAAGCAATCGACAAACAAGGGGCAACATAAATTTTTTAACATAGAAAATCCTTCGGTGTGAAGAAAAAACTAGGGGACCTAGTCTAGCCAAAAAAATCCAATATTTAATATAATGGGATTATAGTAGGCTCTCTCGTTTAACTAGAGGCTACATAAATATTATCAAGATTGAATCTTGGCTTCCACAATAAGAACTTTCATCACCAATAAGGCAAATTTCAATAATAAACCAAAAAATAGAGGATAGATCTCACCAAGTGTTGATGTTTGAAATAATCAATGGAGAAGACTTTTCAAAGATCCAAATCGTTCATCCTATAGCTCTCAATACTAAGAACAACATACTAAATTTTCATCCAAATCCGGATAAAATTAACTATTTGATCATTCGACAAAGTAGCACCCTTTTATTTCTCTTCTTTTTCTTCATTTTCTTAACATAAATCTATTTATTGTTAACCAACACAAGTATGTAATAGATTGAAATTGTTACTTAAAATTGGAATCGATTGAAACTCTCCTTGGTTGTCAGCCATCTGATCATCATTTATGGATCACAAGTACATATAAAAAAAGATTTTGAGGAAAAAATAAAAAGAAAAAAGAAATATATGCTCTACTAATTTTTTTTTTTGGGTAGCATGCTCTATTTGATTTGGATTTTACATCTATAAGCTGGTTAGAAAAGGACAAGCAAATTATAGTATTGGATACTTGGGTAGCCAAGATATGCTGACAAATTCCTAAGCTCAAATTTGATCAGGTCATCAGAACACCCTCTTCTGAATGCAAATTCTTTGGAGCCCAAGAATATCTACCATAGGGCACAAGGATATAGTCAAATTGTGCCCAAAGCACCAATTCAAAATATGTGGATTACGGCTGCAAATTTGTTGGTTTAGCTAGTGATCCAACCTGATTTCAGCCTGATAAGGTCCAATCCGGTCAATATTTGATTATTTATGGGTTGGGACGTGTTCAAAATTGGACATGATCTAAATCCTAGGTCCAGTTTAGATCTTGTATTTTGTTAACTCGATCTGCTCTAAACGGGATATCTTCTAAGTCTAATTTGGATCAACAAAAAATAGGCTCGACCCAACCCAAAGTGGATCCTGACCCATTAACCCTAATTATATAAATCTTCCTCTTCTTCACTTTAAATATCTTTTCGAATTCATTAAATAGACCTTTATTTCAATTAATTTCTCATTTTCATCTTAACAACTACATCTCCTCTTATCAATTTTTACTTTAATTGTATTTAAATATTCATATTTCAACATTTGTTTCGGTAGATTCTTATTCATAATGCTTTAAAGTATATTAATATATACTTTAAAAATCAAAGTTGTAAATTAAAAATAATTAATTGCTTGGATGAAATTAAAAGCTTTGAACAAAAATTGAAGTTTAAGTTGGTACTTTTTAGTTCTATTTAATTTTTTAGTAATTTTATATTTAATTATGAATTATTATATTTTAGTTGTAAAAGAGTAGATAGATGCTAAATTACAAATCCAACTTGATCTAGTCTCGAGGTTGAACATTTCAGGTTGGATTCAAGTTATATCTGACTTTGATTTGACTCGAATGATTTAGATCTAAAATTATTTTTATGGACCCGATCTAACTCAACTTGATCAGCTAATGAGTTAGATCCAAATCCAAAATTATTATCTAAATATGACATCAGATTTTAATAGAGTGCTCACCTCAGTCCAACCAGATCCCTTTGTAGCTTTAATGTGAATATAGATTGCGTTTAGTACCACCACTGGAATGATACCCATGCAATGCACGAGAAGATAATAAAAATTGAAATATAATTTGATGATAATAGAAGAATAATAAGAACTTGAAAAATAAAATAAAAATATATATTAAAATAAAATATATTTAATACTTATTGAAAATGTTATGTCAATATCCCATTAACAAAAAGATTGGAAATAATGAAAAAAGAAAAATTGTTAAACATGATAATGAATGTTTGTAGTAGGATAGAAAAAAATATATGGTTATATTAAGATATCTAATCTTTTGTTATTTGATGCAGCATATTTTGTTTCCTTCTCTTTTGAACTTAAGCAGCTGCTTTTGTTTTGATTGGAGCGTTCATTTTACAATTATTTCAACCTAAAAGAAAAAATTAGTAATGTGTATATGATTTAAATAAATAAGTAGAAAAATTGTATAGTTGTAATATTTTGTCACATTGATTATACTAGGTGTTGCTGGAAATTAGACCCGGAGGTGACCACTCGGCTAGGAAGTAGGAGCTCCGGTGCGAGTTGGCGGGCGGCGGATCGTCGGCGTGCGGCGTCCTCCGGAAGACCTGCAAGAAGCCGGTGGCCGGGGTTTCCGGTGCTGGCCCTCCGATGCCTAAGTCAGAGGGGGGCTTAATTTGGAGAAGGAGATGGACTGTAAGTAAGTCTCAAGCCCTCCCTTGGGAGGAGGAAGCCCTTTTTAGAGGGAGAAGCTCCCCTTTTATAGGGGGAGTGCCAGAGTTACCTGTGATGTGACTGGATGAATTAATGGGTTATCGTCATGATTCGACGTGGGTGTGGAAGTAATGAGTTGCCGTGGATGGTCCGTTCCCATCATGGGAGGAGTGTAGCCAGAGCTTGCTTGTGGCGCGCAGTGCAGTCCATTCTTGCGAATGGTGAGGCGTTGACAGTCGTAGCAGGGTATGATCCATGGTTGATATGTCATGGTGTGGCCGGCAAGTAAATCATGGTGCAGTGAGGCTGCTGCAGGGCATGGCTGCAGCATGTGGACGACGAGGTTGGCCTTCTGAGCTCAGCTCGGCCTTCTGTGATTAGCCTTCTGTGCTCGGCTTTCTGAGCTCGGCAGCCTTCTGTGCTTGGCAGCCTTCTGTGCTCGGCAGCCTTTCGTGCTCGGCCTTCTGCATGAGCTCGGCAGTCTTCTGAGGTTGGCCTATTGCATTAGCTCGGTCTACATGAGCTCGGCAGCCTTCATGAGCTCGACCTGGATAAGCTCGACAGCCTTCTGCATGAGCTCGGCCTGCATGAGCTCGACAGCCTTCATGAGCTCGACCTGGATGAGCTCGACAGTCTTCATGAGCTCGGACTGGATAAGCTCGGCAGCCTTCTATGCTCGGCCTTTTGCATGAGCTCGGCAGCCTTCATGAGTTCGGTCTGGAAGAGCTCGGCAGCCTTCATGAGCTCGGTCTGGATGAGCTCGGCAGCCTTCTGCATGAGCTCGACTTGGAACAGCTCGACAGCCTTCATGAGCTCGGCCTTGCTGTCGGATTTGGGTGCTTTGCTTGTGCTTGTGGGGTGGTCCATTTTTCCCCCAACACTAGGTAATAAGCTATAGAAGATAATGAGCTTCTTCAATGGATCACCAGCTAGATTTTGCAAATAAAGAGTTATTGTTTTTAACAAATTATTCTAGCTTTACTAATCCGAGCTCCTATAACATGGACACAAACACTACATTAATATAATTATTACCATAAAATATTATCTAATTAGAAGATACTATAGTTGAAATATCTTTAAGTATAGATTGTAGAGTTTGTTATGAGATTTTGTTATAAAAATTTCAGCATTTTTATCAAAAATAGTTAAAGCGCACAGAAATTTATATTTTTTAAACTGTTTTTTAAATATTTTCTATTTATATTCCAAAATGTTGTCTTTCCTTTTCTGCATTCAAGCGGTTGCTTTCCTTTTTTTTCCTAGATTTGCATGATTTTAAGATTTTTTTTTTTTGTGCTGATAAAGAGTTTGAAAAAAACCCCCCAAAAGTCCACATTGTATACTCATGCTTGGGTATTTTTTGTTGGATTTTTTTTTTCTGAAGTTCGTTTTTTTATCTTTTTTTATATATTTTTTTTGAATTTTGAAGAGGGCTCTAACTTCCTCTCCCTTCCGTTGAAGTGCTATAAATCCCTTCTCTTCTCCTCTCATTCCTCACTTGAGGAAGGTTAAGAGAGTCCAACGCCAGCCATCCTAGGTATGGACTCTTTTTCTCCTCCCCCTCCCCCCTCCCCCTCTTTCCCCTTCAAGTAATCTTTTCATCCAATTATAAATTCCGAGTCGGATTCCTCGATTCGGAGAAGGAAATGTCGAATTATCATCAGATTTTAACATACTGATCGTTATCCGATCTCAGAAAAAGGTCAATTTGTCCTCCATGTTCCTTTTTCTGAGAGCAATTCAATTGAATCGATGGATCCTTTTGGCCTGTTCTCCTGGGTTTTCTCCATTGCTTAATTTTGGTGATTTCGACGTGGGGTTGATGTAATTCAGTTACACTTTGCCACCCTTCTTTTATTTATTTATTTATTTTTTTGATAAACTTTATTCGGTTATTGTTTCTTATCTATTTTTTATCAGTGTCCAACAGCGATGCCAAGTAATTTTAATATGTAAATTCTCAATTAAGTCATGCTTTGGATGTTATCATCGAAGGTCTTATATCATGTATTTGGGCTAGGGTTAGGATGACCAGACCTCATCATTCTTTTTTTTTTCTTTTCCTTATAGTACTCTTGAGTTGGTTTATTTGTTTCTGGATGAATCCTGGTTGCCATCTAGGAAAAAAGGTCTTAGCTTGAATATTGAACATTTCTCTCACTGACTCGAGGATTATTAACTGGTATGTATGTTATGTAATTTGGCTAGTTTATCAGTTTTATATATCTGTAGAAGGTGGTTAATAGAGTTTTTTAAAATAAAACAAAGATGATATTCTGACTAGTGTAAAGATAATGATCTGATGATTTGGGTTGTGTGTTAAACATTTTAATTGCACTTATGACTGGTTAGGAAGCATATGATTGTGATTCAATTGATTGGAATCTTATTTCGAGAACGATCATTTGTATTTAATACAGAGTTCTTCAGTGAAAAGTTTAAGATGGGGGATATTATTTATAAATGTTACACATCGAGATCGCAAATCAGAAAGTTGGCTTTGCGATATTTCTACTAGAGGATTGTATCCTAAGCTGTGCATTTCAAGGGGAAGAAAACAAATTTCAGGAGCTCTGATAGCATCCTTTATGTTTAGCAGGTGACTCAAACTTTAACTTAGTTGAGGTCTGAGTAAGCACAATTTTCACCTTAATCCATATACACTCTGGCCTTTTTGAGCATGGTTTGGTTAATCTTAATATTGATTTGTTTGTTTGGAATGTTTTCCCTGGATTGCTATTGGATTTCTTGTCACCTCTAAGGTTGCATGCCACTTTGTCTGCATACTAACTTTCTGTCTATTGAACTTTTGGTAGGTTGGAAGGCTTGGACTTAGGTTGAAGGATGTTGAATGTATGTCTAGATAGATAATGTGGCAATGGGCATCATCAAGGGCCAATATGATAGATACGATAATTTAGGTATCATCATGGAGGACAAGGTCATCCTTGTGGGTTTCTTTGTACAGTTTGAGTACTAAAATTTTTGGGTCTGAAGGTGACTTAGTTGCACGCTAGTTGGCAAATGAGGATTTAAGAGGACCCTTCTTGTGTGTGTTCATTGTTTTATTTCAAAATGACCTCTGCAGAGGGGTCTGGTGTACCTGAGAGCTTCATTGTCAAAAAAGAAAACAAAGGGCGTAGCATGATAAACTCAAAATATTAGCTATTTGAATGCTTCACGAGATCTTTCAGGTTTTCATTTGGTGTTAGTTATTTTGCTTGCATTCATCGTGAGGAGGATCTTTCCTTATTCAAGCTTTTAGCTGCTTGTGTTCGCACATGATTTAACATCTAAATTTTCATTAAAGGACTCTTATGATTTTTCTTTTAATTGTTTTTCAAATTCTAAGCTCCAAAGAATGCTTTTAGATATCTTGTGACCATTATTCCTTGGTTCCTAATAGCCAAATATAACATACAATATATGTTGTATGTTATTCTCCATGGTCACATGAACTTAGTTGCATATGTTTTCCTACTTGCTAATTGGTTTTCTAGGTTTCAAGCCAAGGACTAAATTGCCAGTTCCTGTGACCAGAAGCATGGGTTGACACGGTATGTACCACATCGTGCTGGCCACATGCCTAGCCATGTACCATACCAGGTCTCATGGTAAACTTAGTGGCTCCCTATTACTGCATGACAGTCAGTCATGCACCAGCATGGACTGATGTAGATTTACATGGATCAGTGAGTGATATGTAATCCGTATTGTGTCTATATCTTGCTGGCATGGTCATTGTCCTATGGCTTGACCTGCAAGATACATTAGTTCGTGGTGTAAGCGTACATTTTCAATGCTTACCCTTACTAAGGTACTCAGAACAACCTTGTATTTAAAATTTCTTTAAATCTGGTGGGCTGTATCTGTTTCATAAATCTGGCACAATCTAGTTGGATAACAATTGCCAGTTCTCATTTTAGGCAAGAGGAGGAAGAAATGATCTGTTTGAGGTTTTTCTTGAGAGACATGGAAGGAGGAGCCACCAAAAGTAAATTATGCACTACCCAAAACTTGGACCCAGAATCTCCTCCAAGTGGCGGAATTATATCTGTATTGCAGGGTTTGCTTAATAATAGCCTGATACTATATTTACAAAATATGACATGGTAATGCGAGTCATAATTTTTATATTCAAATGAGATGGTTATACTTGTTGTATAGATATTGCATAGAATTGAAAATGGAAAAGTATGTTAGAGCTAAAATTTATGTAAAAATATGAGATTGTTTGTTTTTATGTCATTTTTCCACCTTTCCTTTTTTTATGTGCAAAAATGCTCTAGAATTTCCACCTAGGAACTCTAGTAGTTGCTTAGCACCTTCTAAGAAATATGCCTAATTTTCAAGTATGCCATAGTTTTATTTGTTAAAAATATAACCGGAAACTCCATATTATGTCTTTCAAGGAGATGGTAACGAATGATGAAGCCATCCAAGCAAATATTTAATAGTTAACCTTATTTGGCATTCTTTCATATAACATACTATATCTATCTCTATCTGGTAATTACTAAAATGTAAAAATTATGTTAGGAAAAAATAAGAGTGACTCCAAAGGTGTCAGCATTTTCTTAATGAAAAGGAAAGGTGGTTAAAATAACGTGAAAACAAATAAATCATTTGATAATGCTATATTAGTTTTTAGCTCTTAAAGACATTTTGGTTTTTTCATCTTGATGCATTAAAAACAATATGTCATGTATCACTATATCGCTTGTATATGCTAAGGATTCATATATTATTTGTATTAAATTTCTCTGAGATTTCTTACATATCTAATTTCACGTCATTTTTAATTTAATCCTACATCATACTATTTCTTTTTTCCTCCTAAAACCCTAAGTCTAGCGACCAAAAAACTTTAAATAAAAGATATAAAAATAATATGAATTTAGTTTGATTAGTAATAAACAGCCATAAGAATAAGAATCGACAAGCATTAGCCCAAATAGGAGTACAAATGAGCTGAGCAGCCCACGAGCTACTTGAGCTAGACTCCAGTCTAAGCTCGAGTCGACTCGATTATTGCTGAACTTGAGTCCAGCTCGAGTAACAAAATATTTGGCTCAAAGGCTAGCAAATGTTGTCAAGTATATATATATTTAATAATATTATATTTTATTTATAATATAATTATTATTTTAATATGTTAAAATATAATATTTATTTTTTTAATGTGACCTAACATCTAACTTTAAATCGTATTTTTTAATTATGACTAAGGTTGAAGTACGAGCTTGAACTTGAGCTCGAGTATGGCTCAGTTGATATTAGAGTTAAGTCGATATCGAGTGTTGCTTCTTTTTGATTGAGTCGAGTTCGAGCTTGGATAACAAGGCTTGGTCAATCTTATGTCGAGTTTCGAGCCCGAGTATTTTGAATCGAGTCAAGTTTGAGCATCTAACTACTCGATTCGGCTTGGCTCAATTGTGCCCCTAAGCCCAAGTACATAGCCTAAGGTTAATTGAATTATGAAAAAGTTTGAATCATTAAAACTGAACTTGTTTTGGTTGACGCTTAACTTGAGACCAATCATATATAAGATTGGTATGGGATACCTGTTTAATGCAACATTTAGTGAGAGAGAGGCTAAAATTGTAACCTTATAGACAAACTGGTGGGAGGAAAACATGTGCAAGTAAGGTCATGCAACTTGGAAGCATAATGTAAATCACATATAATAAGGCTACTAATAATCAGGTAGAACTATATTATTTGGCTTAAATCCTGATATTCTGACAACAGTTTTAGACAGAACTCCAGGACGCTTTAGTTTCCTTTAACTAATGTGTATATCTTGGATTGTGTATGGACATGGTCACCTAGTAGCTTGAACAAAGGCAGCTCCTTCTTTCCATGAACTTTGGTAAAAATGGAATTATGAGGAAAATTCGTGGCAGGTAGGCAGAAGTCAGAAACATGATATGATTATTTATTGAATGCAGCTCTTGGAGAGGCTTATGGTCATATTTGATACAATGTTTTAGGACTTGTGCCATCAAAGTGGCCCCCATCTCTTGACATGAAGGTAAAGCTTTAGAAAGATGGACCAAATATAACAGTTGGAGGTCCTTTTAACTTCATAGCAAAGCCTCCAATCACGTCAATAAAGTGTAGAACTACGGTTTGATATGGAGCAAGAGTCAGACAACTATAATGTCCCTGGATATAAAAATAAAAGGCACCACGAAATGAAAGCAAAAAGGCTAAAAAAGTGAAATCAGGCAGGGTATTCGAAAGAGTTAAAAAAAGGACTACAAATGTTTCAGTGCTAATACATAGCTGCGATACCTTGATAGTGAATCCAACAGCATAAGATCAAATAAATATCCCCACAACAAATTTGAAATTCCGTGATTTACGAATCACATATGAACACCAAGTCAAGATAGACTGAACTCAACAAATCTTGGTTGCAGAAAAGGCCTGAGATATATTCACAAATCTTACCTGTCCAGTAATTGGCTGGTCAGTCAAGGTTGAGGGATCTGTTCCTGCAAATTAAGAAATTGCAGGCTACAAAATTCAGCTAGACATGCTGCTGTGCAAGAGAAGTCTCCAGATCGAAATTGAGGGAGCTCGGACAAGAGAAAGCCAATGAAATAGTGCTTCTACACTATTCCGATAGTAACAGGACAGTCCTTGGACAAATACTTGGCAAAAATCCATTCTTCAGATTAGAGCTGATCAAAATCTGGGCCGGGTCGGGCTCGGACCGGGCTCTACAGCAGAAATTAGGCCCGATGGCTATGTCCAGGCCCGGCCCGGCCCGACTGTCGGGCTTAAATTTTTGTCTAGGCCCAACCCGACTTTATAAATCTGGTTCTAGGCCCGTCTAGCCCGGCCCGACCCGATAGGCCCGACCCGACAGGCCCGATTTTTTCTTTGTTTGGAATCTGGAAATGGGCCAGAATGGCCCGACCAGGCCCGACCCGATTTTTTTGGTCGGGTCGCTTTTCTTGCCCAAGCCCGACCCATGGGCCTTTTTTTTAATACCCAAGTCCGAAAAATTTCGGGCCGGGCTGGGCGGGCTAGAAGGCCCGTGATCAGCTCTACCTCATATTGATATGATAGCAGTAGGATAGAAAGTGGATAGACTGAGGATTAGAAACTTTCAATCAATATGATCATCTGGCAGACCGCCAGCAACCAACCTGATGCTGTTGTCTTTGTTTAGCATCTTATATCAGCAGGTTGCTAGATTGAAGTGCTATCGTACTCCTCGGGCAATGATAAGACAGTTTGATGAGTACATTGACAATTTGGCACTCTGGTGAAATTTGATGGTTAGCAGAGATGATGACAGCTGATTGGGATGGATCGGATTTTATAATTCTTGAGTAAAGAGCTTGGAAAGGAAAGCATGAAGCATGCATTCCATGAACTAGGGTAGTAGCCCAAAAATGCATGCCCGTGCACACACATACATATACGCATACGTATACATATACATAAATACATGCAATACATTAACCATGGTGGTAAGATACTAACCACTGTATATAAGAATGGTGATTGTCTTAATACATATTATATTCCTATTTAACTTTAGTAAATGTCCAACAAAACAAACCCTAGGTGGGTAAAGTTGAGATTTGATTATAAAGTGCTGTAATCATTTGATGCTTGTGTGACTTCGGAAAATTTTATAGAACACCAGTAAGGTTGGAAATGGTGTGCAGATTGGTATCTTAGGCAGTCTAGTCTTGCTTGTTTATAAGGTGTGTGAGATAGAGGTTGGTATGTTCAGGTGAGCATGTGGTACATCTTGAGCGGCAAAGGTTGAAAGGACTACTACTTTGAGTCAGGCTTAAGAGATGGACCAGGATAGAATATAGGTTTGAGAACTGATGGAGGTAGCTGGCTAACCAAGGTAGTGAGGCCATCTTTTTTTCCTTTTCAACCATCAGCATTAAACTATTTATCTCTTAATGCTTGTTATGAACAAACTGGCTGCTAATAGTTTAGTCTGATTTTGTTTTATAGTTCTTATTGATTGATGTGATGTTAGCATTTTAACATAAAAATTTGGGAAAATTCTAGATTGGATTTATGGAGGATGACAATTATGGACGATAGGAAGGTAATATTTAGTTGAACCAAAATATCTGGAGTAAGAATAATTGGAATTGGTGTCCCAATCAATTGGATTACAGATATAATCTAGAGTATGCAAATTCATTATGTGTGATTATTCAGTAAAGGAATAGAGCAGTTAATTGCATGAAAATAATCAAACTAGAAATATTGTATGCAGCTGGAATTATGAATAGTCTAGAAGATGCATCCTTCCTCATCAGAAACGAGAGTTTAGAGGTGTAATGCTGCAAAACCAGGACGAGGGAGTAGAAATGAACGTACCAGTACAAGCTTAAGCTTAAATAATGGAAAAGAGAGTGAGGTGATTTTTTCATGTACATAGAAGACCAAAGTAGGCACCATTTAAAAGAGATCTAACCTTCTCAAACAGAGGATTGTGAATATTGTCAAACGTTAGAAGAGAACTGGAACATTTTAGTCGTTTTTTTCCAAAGATACTTCTGATGGGCCTGAAACTCATAGGGTTATTGCAATGAATGGCTGAAGAAATCTACTTGAACTCTGGAATCAACCCATTTGTCCACTGTTTTGCATGGTTTCGGTTTTTAATTAGTATTCATTTCATATGAGGTTTAAAACTCATTTTTGACTTCAATCTTATTGGGCTTATATAGTTTCAGTTTTGACATTTTTAGCAGTTTCGCTCGAAATTTCAAGAGATCGGTCAAAAAATTCAGAAAATTTTCAAAACAGGGAGAAAAATAAAATAAGTCAAGAAAACTTAGTTAGATGTAGATTTTTTTTCGTGTAGTGTCAACAGTTTTAGGCCGAAGCTAATATTGGATACAAATAAAGTTTATAAAATAAATGGGCTTTTGTTATTTGAATGCTGTATCATTTACTTCTTGAACTTTAGTTGTTGAAAATTTATTATATTTATCAACTTTGAGCTTTCAATGATGCCTACTGCATTCAATTCTTGATCATTTCATTCAAGTAGATTTCAAAAATATAATGAATTTTGATTTTCTCCTCATTATTTTTAAGGTCAAATGATTGTAAAATATGTAGTTTAGAATGTTACATTTGCTTTGTTCACAAGGAGAAGTCATTACTATTTAGTTGTTTGCCTTTAGTCTTTGTATTATAATATGGGTCTTTTTGGAGGTGTTGGCCCATCAAGGGCTATATTTATTATCAATCACCTCTCTAACTCAAGGAAAAAAAAAAAACAAAAATTGAGAATATGGCCTATATACTTAAAGAAATAAAAGAAAAACCCTAATATGATAATACACACCAAAATAAAGAATTAAGAAAGCAGCCGTGGCTAGCGTCAGTCAATCCTGACCAAAACTAGACAAAGGCACTGAAATTAGATTGAAATCCAGAACTAGGGGCTAGTTTCAGTTTGATCTCGGATGAAACCAATCCATTTTGGGTGAAACTGATTGGTTTGGGCCTAAACTTAAAACCATGGTGTTGAAGTGTTGTGGACATTTTAGTTGTGGTCAATGCTTGACTATATGTTGCATTATTGTGTTTGTGCTGGCTCCCCTCCAAATATTTTTCTATATTCATATTTTTACTTCATCAAAGTTCCTTTCCAAGTTCAGAGCTGGCAGCTCTCTCTAAGGATGTTGATGAATGCAAAGGCGTAACAGAGGTTCTTCTTGAAGTTGATTCAGTTGTTCTCATTATTGGAGTTTCTATTAGTTGCTAGACAACTTTTTTGTTTGTGTTTCTTATATCATATTACATAGAAAAAAATATATGTATCAGTGTCTCTCCCATTTACTTCCATAACCACCACCAACATGGAAAATATCTTTATATCTATATCTCTGGTACTGTTATATAAGATTAAGAACATATCTGTGTTGCTGTTCTGATAGTTTAGTTCTTTGACGCTGGCTCCATTGGAACACGAAGAAAATCTGCTACTCTACATTGACGGGAAGCTTGACAGCCATTTGTATCTGCTATTCAAATGGGCATTTTGTCATGCTAATGGATTATCTTATTGAAGAGACTCTCTCTTAGCTTATATGGCTTAGTTATCTTTCATGGTTTGAAGTAGATTGCAATACTGTTGTATTTATTTTTCTGTGCAAATGTTGTTCATTTTAGTGAGTTAAGCTACAATTATATGTTAGTTGTCTAGTTTAGATTACACTTCTTTTAGTATTGTGCTCATGAGCAGTTCACATGGGGAGCATCTCTTAGTTTGTGTATCTTTGTACAAAGCAGTTGTTTTGTTGGAGTTCCAGCTAAACCTCAATGAATACAATGAATACCAGATTTCATCGAGGACACCCCAAAAGAGGAACACTGGTCGGTTGTCAACCCATAAGAGAAGGCAATGGTCAGCAAGTCTAGGGGCAATGGAGAATAACGGTATCATATCTCACTCTGTTGAGACACACCTATCTTCTGGTCCAACTACTATCAATAAAGATGGAAACTTTGCAGAGGAAAATGCAGCAATGGTTCATTTATCAACCAAGGTTGATCTCTCCTGTTATGCACTTGATGTAAAAAATGCCATCTTTTGATCTTAGCATCTATAATTGTAGATTTTAAGATTAGTTACATTAAATTTTAGACAAATTCCTAGTAAAAGAGTGAACCAATGCCTGATTTGTAGTTTACACTATCTTTGCATTTTCCTTCTTTGGGTTTTAGGAGTTGTCCGGATGCTATTTTTATAGTTTGATTACTGATACTAGGCATTACGAGCATCTTGATCTCATGTTGCTTCCTGCATGCTTATGAAGTTGGACCCTTAAGCTGTATCTGTGTTACCCAGGCCCTTCAATTTAGCCTAAATACCTACATTCAATAGTTAAACATGGATGGTTGTATGAAACTTGGTTAGGACTTCATAAGAAAAAAATCTTACGTGTTGAAAGGTTCTGACACTTAAACATGCATGTCCATCCAGCACATTTTGAACCTGAGTCCATGTAACATAGGGTTTTGTTGGTTTGTGAATCAAAAAAGTTGGGTTATTAAGTGGAGTGACTTGGGGAACTTTCTCTACAAGGCCCTTCAGCAGTCAAGAAGACCTTTACACTTTTTGACTAGCTTTCATAATTCAACCAATTGACCTATTGAACCACTCCAATATGAGATTGCATAGACAACTTCAAGCAGTTGAAAATGATGTAAAGCTTTTGATTACAAGTGCACAGGATAGCATGTTGATAACATGAGAACAAATCATTAAAGAAACATGTTAAATCTTTTATTGCTAAAGAGCTACTAGTTTATTCTTATCTTGAACATTCTCCGATAGCAACAAAGCCCGCTTTAAATGTTGTTTAATCTAGATAACTTTCTTGTGCTGATTAGATTAACATTTAGACATGGTCAATTATCACATGTTCATTACAACCTCTCTACTTTAATTGCATATGTGCATGCTTAGTGACACAACAGATCGTGAATTTTCATTTGCATAGAGATCTGTTAGAGTTTCTAACTCTTCAGGATTAAATGTGTTTTTTTACCTATAAACTATACTAGACCACTATCATTTCATTGTACAAAAATTATTCTGATTCCTTCGAGCTTTTCAAATTGTTCCATAAATATAATTTTTTAAAAGAAATGGATGCAATAAGAAGCTATTGGCAATGTTGTGCATACCATATGATTTTTTTTATTTGTTTGGTCCAATGTCTACTGTGTTGGTACGGGGCTCCGTACTAGTTGCTCGGCGGCATGGGTTGGTACAACCCCACGCCATGTCGTTCTGGCCCTATACCGACACAGTAGAGATGGGGGAGAGGGAGAACGGGAGAGAGAAAAAGAGAGAGCGGGGGAGGGAGGGAGAGGGAGAGGGAAAGGATGGAAGAGAGAGGCTGGCCGGGGCTAGTCAGCAGAAGCCGGAGAGCCGTGGAGACGGGGCTCCACCTTCAATCTCCTGTTTTGCTCGAAATATGGCCCTGAGGGAGCTCTTTTATTTTTGAAAATTTTAAGTGAAAGTCGGCAAACCCATTGACTTTAAGTGAAGTCAACTTTAACTTTAAATTCGCAAAAATAAAAGGGCCCCTTTCGGCCTCTGCCTTCTCCGCATGGAGTTTCCCTAGTCTCCACCGGCCGGCCTCTCTCCTCTTTCCTCTTCCTCTCCCTCCCTCCCCCGCTCTCTCTTTTTCTTTTTTTTCTTCTTCATCCTCTTTGGCAACGGAGTTTTGGTTTCGTTGCCGGAACTGTTTTAGTCTGCCGCCGGTATGGCTCGGGACGCCCCGAATCGGGCGGTTCGGGATGGTTCCGCCGAGCATGGTTTGGTCCTTTGGTATGATTCACCAAATTAGTTCTTACACAGCAATAGAGTGGAATGTTGCTAAATGCATGCACTGCCCATTTTACAAAATTTGCAGGGACACATATGTTTAGTATAGAGATCATGATTAGCTGTAGCACCCCGTACTGCTTGATTCGGATGATCGAACTGAACCAATGAGGAACCGGAATGGTTCGCCTTGTTGGCTCAGAACCGTTCGATTAAATCCTCCCGTGAGTCCCACTGTTCGATTAAGGCCCGATGCAGTTAAAAACTATCACCTCTGGTTCAGTAAACCTCCCTCCCCCTCTCTCTAGGGTTTCCCTTGACCTTCCTTGTTCCTTCTTCACTTCCTCCCTCCCTCCCTCCCTCTTCCTCTCCTTCCCTCTCTCCACTAGGGTTAGGGTTTAACCTCCCTCCCTCCTATCCCTCCTTCCCTCTCTCTCTCTCTTCCTCTCTCCCTTTCTCCCTCTCCCCCTCCTTGTTTTTGGTACACCTTGGACCAGCACGTTACAGACCCATACCATGCTGAACCGGTCGCCAGCGGTACACCCTCCAGTACCGGTTGAACAAACTTTGATAGAGATTTTCTTAAATTGATTTGGCACAAAAAATTGACTTCTTACCTCATGAACTTGACTCCTCATGTATTTGTGGGGTATCTCCTTATAATGTCTCCGAAGTGTTTTTGTTGTTTTTTGAATGTGTTTAGGTGTCTCTCTTTTGCTCAATGATTTGATCCGGTGTTGGACAAGTTGGACACCCTTTCAATATATTTATTCTTCAGTTTCTCATATGTGGAATGATTACGTTTCTTACTTGCTGATGCAATAAATGGTGACCTTCTTTAGTATGTTTTATCTCTCTTTGCTTATGAAGGTTAAGTGTAAATAAAACCTCTTTGATGATATTCATAAGAAAGCCAAGTTGGTTCCTTATTTGTGACTTTTAATATTGTTCGTCTTGTTATTGTTGAGTCCGTTGAGAAAGTTCTTGTTTTAGGTGTAAACCAGGCAAAGAAGTAGGTTTGTGCTCAGCATCTATTATCTACTTTGAATCTACAAATCATGAAGATTTTGAATGTTCACTTGCACAGAGAAAATATAAACAGATGTATAATTGTTATTCAATTTCCAATTGTCTTCCTGCTCTCTTGTTCGGATTTTTATGTCTACTTATAAGTTTCTCTGTAGATTTTTCAAAGGAACAAAGCGGATGATACTTAAGGAAATTAATGTTTCACCTATCTAAAACTATAACACATTGTCAGGGGATAGGGCCTATGAGCCTCCAGCCCTACCTTTTGTTCTCCATCCATATGTATTTAGACTTCTCTGCAAGCACCTCTCTGGGGGACTCTTGGGCCCCATTTTGTCCAAACAATCTTGACCAGCTGGATCATGGGATCATGACCAGCCATCATATGCTCCTTGATGGGGGGTTTTGCTGTGTTAATTAAGCAGTCACAGAAAACAACCAATCCTATCCAACTCATCTATGCCTGAAGACTTTAATGAAGGTTTTTTTTTACTATCTATATCAGTTGAATATCAAAATTGCAGAAATATTAGCAAAAGACCATTATAAAGTTGTTATAACAACTTTATTTTTTTTCTTAGCTTGACTACTTCAGAGCCTATGCATAGGCTTCCAGTGAATACTGATAGTCAAGATCTTTTTTTTCTTAATTATACATATTGGCAATTGATAGATAACTTATCTATTTTTCATGTACAGTTCTCACTGGCCTTAATTTGGGGTGTAAGTGGCCCAGATTGTGTAAAGAGATGTTGACAGTGACTTACTACCATTTGGGAAGTCAATGACCAAATAGTTTATCATGCACTTTATCTAAAAGGTTTTCACGAATAGTTGCAGGGGTGTATGTTAAGTCATTTGTTCTTATCCTTTCTTCACTTAGTGCACTTTATTATAGCTCTTTTGCCCTAATGTACACTAACAGAATAGTTTGTGTGCAGCTACCTATCATATACTCAAATTTTCCTACTATCTTTTTTGATCCTACATTCATACATTACTTAAGAAAGGCTCGACTTTTAGATAGGAGTTCACCTAATTTATCATCCTACTTTCATGGTTTGTATAATGTTTCGCAACTCAATCAACAATCATCCTCCCATTATCCCATTTATATTCTGTATATGCATTTTTTCCTCCTAACATTAATTTTTTACTTGTTATACAATCCCAAGCATATGAGAAATCAATAATAGAATCCTTTGATTAGACAAACTGTAAAATCTTGTGGTGTCATTGATTATAAGCAAATCTGCTATCCACCTTTGATGCAGTGTTAAGCTTTTGGATGTCAAAAATATGATACCTAGTTTAGACAATTTTAAGCCTTTTAAACACATTTGCTACATATCTCTGCATGTTTCCCCATATACATCTTTCTTTCAACAATTACCTTCTTCTTGAACTCTTGCTTTTTACTTTTGTCATCCTCTCCTTACATTTAACTTCATTTTTTGTCATACCTCTTTGTATATCTCTATAATTGTCACTACTTAAGGGCATGACATAGATTATGAAAATGGTTATTTATGGTGTGCAAGATTTTTATTCAAATATTGAATGTCGTGGTTATGTGGTTCAATAGCCCCTCTTCTAGGTGAATTGAAGAGAGCTTATGTCATAAGGATTTATATGAGATCTACATGTCCCAGTGTCATTCTCTACAGGTTTGAAAACTGATTATGATCAGGACCATCTTCCTTTCAATGCCTTTTAATTAAGGCAAGGATTTTAAATTTTAATTACAAACCAAATCTTGTGCTAGAATATATGATATTTTGCTCAAGACCCATCCTTCCCTTTGCAACGTTTGAAGAAAGGAGAGGAGAATGGCATCTCGCAGACTCTTCCTTTCTTTTTGTTTATAGGATGGCCCAAATCAGCCTGAACCGATCTAAATTGCTTTCGACTGCATAGAACTTGATTTGGGCTGGCTCGCAGCAGTTCCTGAACTGAGAGGCCAAACAAACTTAGTTCCACACATATGTTCGGATCAACACACCCCAAACCAGGTGGATCGGGTTGGTTTGACAGACCCTCATGTTAAGGTTGAAGTGTTTATTCATGTAAAAATAATAATATATCATGGATGTAAAAGATTAATTGTACACAATTAGGAGGTTTCTATTAAACTTAACATTTAAATATTTATAGCTTATCCCTGACCATCTAAAATAATATTCTTTCTATTTTTGCATTTTACTACTTGAAAATATGAAACTCTGCCCTTAAAATTGTTTGAGAGTAATATTCAATATATATCTTGCAGCTGCTATAGCTTGGAACGAGATAAGAAGAGAATGGGTTGGTGATCTATCAAAGAAATCTCATAGACCACCAAGAGAACCAATAATGAGGTTAGGATTTCTTTAACATTTGCAATTTGCTTTTTGAGCATTTTTATTACCGTGGTCTTCTGATTTATGCTTGATAGTTTAATGCCTTTTATTGTCAAATCTGTAACGGCCTTTTTCTTTATATACAAGAATAGAACTTTGGCAACTTTTCTTCTCATTTTCATATTGTGGGTGTAACAGTATCACCATTATCTGACTTGTATATAATATCCTTTTGGTGTGCCTGTATCTTCGTTTTTGTAATATCAGATAGGCGAAAACCCTCATAAGCAACCTCAAACTTGGTCGAGTTTAACTAAGAAATACAGTTTGATTTTTAAATGGTGTGTGAACAAATTAATAATTTAGATTTCCCACCATTCATTCTGCATTAGTTATGCCTTGGAAACATTTAAAATTTTATCCATGTGTATGCACATTTATGAATTTAAATTTCAAGTCGGATATTTTGGTAATTTTATTAATTATAATTGGATGCATCGAAAAAGTTAGGCACATGGTAAATGATGAATTTGATGCATGGGTGCAATTACTTGTTCTTTTTGTTATAATGCATGGAGATAAAGACTAGGGCTGTTAAGGTAAATTTAACCCTTTATGGAGAACCCTAATACACCCCACGTGCATCATAACCCTATGCATATCTAGTTTAATGTACTATAGGAAAGTATGGGTCTGGAAGTTATTCTTTTTTCTTAACAAAAGTTGCCATTAATATTTTAGTAAAATTATATTTGAAGCATATTCTCATGACATACCAGTTTAAATATTAGAAAAATCGTGTCCAATTGCTTAACTGCCTCCCTCATACTTAAATATTAATTTTTCTCATCTCTTTGCAAACTTTACTTCAATGGATTCATTTGGATTAGACTCTAGAGAAGATTCGTCAAGTAAATTAGGTGCCCCTATAGATGTGAAAGTATACATATAATTATAGGTCAGTGAGGTAGTTTGAAGTCACACCTATGACACTGAAGGGTTGACAAGACTTCCATTTGCTAATTTTTGTCAAACAAAACATTACATTCATAATGCTAACCATAGTAAGATGAAGATAATGCCAGGCACTCTTGAAAATTGGCTGAAGTATAACAAGCTCCAGATAAGCAACGACAATCCATATCAGTTTAGAAAAAAATCTTTCGTAAATGCCTATTATTATTATTATTATTCAATGAATCCTTTAAATATCTTAAGAGTAAATTACAAAAATCTTCCTGAGATTAGGAATAAGTTATACTTCCAACCAATAATATGAAAAATCTATGCTTACTCCCCCCCAAGATTTATTTTTATCCAATACTTTAACTTATAACTTAATATGACGCTAGCCAAACCGTTAACTTTAAATGGGACCTAAATACTATGTTAGAAAAAAAATTAAAAATAACCAAAATAACCTTATATGACACAACAACCACCGAAGGACATAAGAAAATGTATGTATCCTTCTCCTCACTCTGGGGCCATTTTGATTTTTCACATGAGGTAAACAAATTCACTAACGCCGTTAATTTAACAGGGTGTAAGTGTAGGTTTTACAAACTATTCAGTGTAAGTGTAATAAATGTAAACCTCGGAGAATTTTTATAATTTACTCAATATCTTAATATGTTATTTCTACAGTTTAATTCTTTATAATTAAATTTATACTTCTTACTGTTTTGTTTCCTCATAGCTTGTCTATTCTTGATTCTTCCTTGTAGCTGGTGCATAACTTATGATGATTTACTTTCAATCAATCAGCCTTTCCCACAACCAATCCCATTATCTGTAAGTTCTGTCACTACTCTCAAACCCATCACTTCCCAGCTATTGTGTGTTAAACATGCTTAGTCTGGTATGGGTTTCATATGTTGGATTTCCTGATTGTTAAATGTCATCTAACTTTAAGACCTTTGCAGGAGATGGTAGATTTTTTAGTTGACATTTGGCATGAAGAAGGGCTTTATGATTAGAGGACCCTCATTGCAGCAGTAACATGGGTTTAGTCATGGAAATCAAGTAGGGATTACTCATCAAAAGCATTTAGACAAAAAATTTTATTGCGTAAAACTAGCATAATTTTGACTTCAGCATTTAACCTAAACCGTATTGACATCGGAAGCTGTTGAATGAGGATAGCAAGTACCTGTGAGTTAATGTCATCTTTTATGCCTTGGTAGTATTTTGGGCAAAAGGGCCATCTTATCAGCATGTCATTCTGTTAGAATTAGACCCTCAACTCTGTAAACATCAAAAACAAACATTTTGTGCTATTGGTATTGAGTGTTTTCTGTTATTTTAACAGATTTCCAATTGTATGGCCTACATAGACTTCACCTTATAGAAGGATACTTCTAAAACGATAGATTACTGGCATTTGGATCGATATGGATGCATTTGTGTTATTAGAATCTTAATTGCATTGAATGGCAAAATGGCCTTGGGAGACTGGTTGAGAATATAAACTACAGACTCTTGAGGTTACATAACCTGGTGTCACAAAAGAGGGTTTTGTGATTGGATAAATGTTTTTTTGATGGAGCTTTCATTGAATGTGTAAACAAACTTGAACCTACTAATCATGTTTGAATTTTCTTTCCTCCATCTGAACTTTAAAAGATCAAGTGGATCTTACTATATTCTTGGACCTATTTGATTATAGTTTAAAGTTTCTTTTGGTCTGAGTAGTTAGCCTTGATAATGGATGGAGTTAAAGAATGTAGATATGAAAGCACAAAAAAAAGTGATGTCCAGCCTTATAGCTTCTACTTTTGATTGATTTGCCACCCTTTCTATGGAGGATCTTTCTCCATATATGATGGGTTATCCAAATTCAAAATTTAAACCATTGAACATGACCTATACTAAATAAATGCATATAAACCAAAATTTATATTTTTAATTGGTCTTAAACATAAATATCAAGTAGGTGTGACAATGGATAGTTTTAATAGTATAATGCTTGTAAATTTAAATTTGCCCATACTGTAATATGTGTATATCATGATCTATAATATACTTTTCAATTCATGTACCTTATCATGTATTTTACCATACTAATATAATTGATATCATTTATTTTTTTACTAACTTGATGCATAGGTTAGAACTTACCAAAATATATTCTATGGCTTGGGTACCTAATGACTTTTTGTAGTGTAGATTATGTTTAGCGAATTCGGATGCTCAATTTGGATTGTGTATGATTAATTTTAAAATTGTTAATTCAAGATGTTAAAATAGAGTGTAGTCCAACTCAATTACACGTGCTTATGTATGCGTGCACGTGCTTACATACATGAGTTGGATTGCATATTTTATTTTATTCCTTAAAAAAGAAGTTAATGGTTCTAAATTAATGATAGACTATCCAAATCAGAATCCAAATGGTTGAACATGATCTATACCATAAAATCTGCTTAGAAATTAAAATTCGTGTGTTTTGGTAATCTCTAACATAATCATTAAGTGGGTATCAAAATAGATGGGTTTCATAGCATGATACTGTATTTTACTATAATTTAATTATCAGAAGCTAATAACTTCAAATTTATCTATATTGTAAGAGTATAGATTATTATGTAGAAAGTGGTGCATATGTACATACATGGCTTGGATTACATACTTTATATTATTCCTTGAAACAGAAGTTAATAGTTCAAAATTAATGATAGACTATCCAAATCAAAATCTAAACCATTGAACATGATCTACTCTATAAAAAAATTGTTAAGAAATCAAAATTTGTGTGCTTTGCCAATCTCTAACATAATCATTAAGTGGGTTTCAAAATGGATGATTTTAATAGCATGATAGGATATTTTACCACAATCTTATTATTGATTAGAAGTATAGGTTAGAAATGGATGTTAACTTTTTTACAAGAAGTGTAGATTATAAATCATCAATATATGAATCATAGTTTATAGACATTTTTTGTAATGTAGGTTATGTTCAATGGTTTGGATTTTTGATTTGAATGACTTATGATTGCTGTTGAAATGGTCAACTCTTTCTACAAGAAGTTAATGTAAAATGTGTAGCCCAATATGTATGCCTGTATGGATGGATGGACGGACGTTGAAGGTCCTACAAAGTCCTTCGCCGATGATTCAAGCAGTTGAATATGATTTATTTTCTCCAAATTACTTATATACCAAAAATTATATGATTTGAAGGCTCTAAATGTTATTAAAAATCTAAACAGTAAGGTTCGCCATTTCGGTACCGGATCCGTACTCGTGTCCTACTAGCACAGTGCCGGTATGGTGCGGTATCGGCACGCCACTCGTACTGGGTATCAGTACCGGTTATGCCCCCTACCGTTATCGGCAAGCTACTCGTACTGGGTATTGATACCGGTTATGCCTCGTACTGTCCAATTCGGGCTGCTATAGCATACCATGCTGAATAGTCTGCATAATATAAATTATACATATTGTGTTTAATCACTTGATGTGTAGGCGAAGGATCTCTAAATCATATGATTTTTGGTGTGAAAGCAGTTTAGAAGTAATATATCACATCCATTCGGATCAATGGGGGATCTCTATCATCTAATATAGATCTGATCAAATCTAAATAGAGATTCACTCTATTGTAGCCCAGTCTGGTTCTCTCTCTGTATACATATTATATGTATGCAGATATGTAGAGAGAGAAAGAGAGAGAGAGAGACTAGGATCCTCTCTTTTTGTGTGTGAACAATATATCTAAATGTTTTGTGCAACTATAATGTATGTATACAATGCATGCTTTATGTATGCATGTCATGGCCATTTGTGTGGCAGCACTGCTGTGATTTTGTGAGCCTCGTGTGCCAGACGGTGTAGTGTGCTGCATGGTCATTTACAGTTACGGCCATCCCACCATACTTCGATGTGGTTGACGAACCGGCGCTCTCCAATTCCATGCCCAACTGGAGAGGATCCAGACTCCCTTTATATTTAGTTCAGATTATTTTGCCATCCAAAAACATAAATAATCTAATCGATATGCATCTTTGACGTCCAAGTTTATATCGAACCCATATGTACGTCGTACTCCCATCCCTTAGTAAATTCTTTCCTTTCTGATATGCATGAAACTTGGAGACCTCTATACTCTTCTCACAAACCATCTCTCTTCTTCATAGATCACCTTACCTTCTCTGCTTCAAGAATTGTTAGAAACTCTGCAGTTCAATGTCCAAAAAAGTGAACAGATGCATTCTCTCTCCCCTCTCTTTCCTTCTTTTAGTTAGGTAATTTCACATAACTTAGGTTTTACCTCTGGCTCCCTCTCTCACTAGGAAGCCTTAGATTGGATGGAAACCTGTATCAGCCATGGCCTGTATTTCCTGCCCTTAATTCATTGTGCTATTTTCCCCTATATTATGAACAGATGGCATGGCTCTTGAGATCCAAAACAAGGGACTAGAGTTTGAATCATAAACAACTAGTGCGTGCCATTTTAGTACTTCTCGATTTTGCTTGATTCCAAATTGCTTTATCAATCTGTGCTCATTTAGTTTCACAAAGCAATTGGAAAATGACATATTTGCTGAAATGTTGAATAAAATTATGAGTATATCATTTGTCTCCACATGAAATCAGTTAATAGATTGACAAAGGTCCCAATAACCGGATTATTTTCTTATGAATTATGATGGATGTCCACCGTAATTGCTGTCCACCGTTATAACAGTTATAATGGACACTATTTGCTCCATAGCATATGATTTTAAATGTTTTTGTTGATATGAAAAATTTGAAGTTTGAAAATTTATTATTTAATTCAGAGAAATAATGTACATGCAAATAATAGTCATTATATATGTATTATAAAATGTTATAGCAATAGGTAGGTAGTCCATTATAACCGGCGTCATCTTTCTCTCCATTTTTCTATACAATAACATAATCCTAAAAGTCTTATATTGGCATGATAACATTATAGCAGCTATTATTTTGAACTTTAGAGCTCGGTAGGCTTGTTGTGATCATAACCGGAGCTGCAAGCCAGCATACAAAGTCAATCAAGGGCATTTGTGTAGCTCAATTAACAGATGGTGATTCGCAAGAAGGGCGGCCATATATCCCAAGAAACTTTGGTGGTTTGCATATAAGGGAATCTATATCATGGCTTTTGAAAAAGTTATTATGACTTGATTGTGGTTGGAGCTATAGCTCTAATTATGGGCATTTAAAGCAAAAGAGAGATGGACATAAAACTGGAAAAATCAAAAGGCTCTTAAGCTTTATTTGAGATTGGAACTATTTTGATCCCTTATATTCAAATAAGATATGTTAAAGACAAATAATCTAGTGGTTACCAGATTAGTGATTAGGATAACTCAGATGTACTATAATCAAGGAATATCCTAGATTCAAAGCTCCATGACTCGATACTAAAGACTGGTTATTACTCCATTAACATGCACGAATTTAATCAAATCTGATCATATCATAATTTGTTGTTTTGTTTTCGTTCGTGTATATACATTTAGATATGCATATATTTATGCATATAACATTACAAACACACAAATTTTTTAATCTAGTTCTCTCGTGCCTAAAACATCATCAATATTGCAGTCCTAGATTCAAAGCTCCATGACTGGATGCTAAAGATGGACTATTACTCCATTAACGTTGCACTAATTTAATCATATCTAATCATATTATAATTTGTTGTTTTGTTTTCGTTCGTGTATATACATTTAGATATGCATATATTTATGCATATAACATTACAAACACACAAATTTTTTAATCTAGTTCTCTCGTGCCTAAAACATCATCAATATTGCAGTCCTAGATTCAAAGCTCCATGACTGGATGCTAAAGATGGACTATTACTCCATTAACGTTGCACTAATTTAATCATATCTAATCATATTATAATTTGTTGTTTTGTTTTCGTTTGTGTATATGCATTTGGATATGCATATACTTATGCATATAACATTATAGACACACAAATCTTTTAACTAGTTCTCTCCTACCTTAAATATCATCAATCTTGCAATCCTAGATT
Source organism: Phoenix roebelenii (assembly GCA_025769935.1). Taxonomy (NCBI): domain Eukaryota; kingdom Viridiplantae; phylum Streptophyta; class Magnoliopsida; order Arecales; family Arecaceae; genus Phoenix; species Phoenix roebelenii. The sequence goes on from JAOXJJ010000151.1 coordinate 26,150, forward strand.
CAAAGTTCTACGACTTGATACTAAAGATTGGCTATTACTCCATTAACATTGCACTAATTTAATCATATATGTTCATATCATAATTTGTTGTCTTGTTTTCGTTCGTGTATATACATTTGGATATGCATATACTTACGCATATAACATTACAAACACACAAATCTTTTAGTCTAGTTCTCTCTTACCTAAACATCATCAATCTTGCAATCCTAGATTCAAAGTTCCACGACTTGATACTAAAGATTGGCTATTACTTATTAACATTGCACGAATTTAATCATATCTGATCATATCATAATTTGTTGTTTTGTTTTCGTTCGTGTATATGCATTTAGATATGCATATAACATTACAAACATGCAAATCTTTTAATCTAGTTCTCTCCTACCTTAAACATCATCAATCTTACAATCCTAGATTCAAAGCTCCATGACTCTCGATACTAAAGACAAGCTATTACTCCATTAACATTGCACTAATTTAATCATATCTGATCATATCATAATTTGTTGTTTTGTTTTTATTTTTGTATATGCATTTGGATATGCACACATACATACATGTATAGCTTCGAGCTTTCATCAACCTGCACTTTGTTTTGCCAAAACTCTTAAGAAAATATTGTCTCTATAATCAAGTGGCAAAACTCCAAATATGAAGAACACTATCTTAGACCCATATCTAAGTGTATTACATTAAAGTAATTCTACTCATATATAATTTGCTTAATTATCTTATTGCATTCCATATAAAAATCCTTTACTCTTGCGAGTCCCATGCACTTTACGCAGCATGCTGGCACATATATCACAACAAGATCATGCAATCACAACCATTTCTTAATCTACAGACCGTCATGATTGCGTGACAGGAATGCCTGAATTGAGCTCGAGCCCAAAACAGCGAGGATTCAACTTGCACGTTTCCCATAATTTCCGACAACCGTTCCTGGAAAACTCGGCGGAAACTACCGCCCTTCGCACAGTTATTCCCCTCGGAACGAGGAATAAGAACACAAACCGAGATATATCCACCACCCGCCGAAGAAAAGGGGAATTAGGAGAACAGAGAACAGAGAACGAGAGAGGGATAAGAATTTATTCGCCCCCTTGCGTTCAATTCCACAGCCCGATCTCCTCAAGGTCTCCGATGGAGACGGTGAAGAATATCTTGAAGCCGAAGCCAAATCCGCAGCAGCAGCTCAGGGATTGGCAGCGCCGCCTCCGGCAGGAGTGCCGCAACATCGAACGCCAGATCCGAGGCATCATCCTCTTCTTGGATATCTATGTTGATTGCCTCGATTCCGATTGTTTTGCAATGAACCCGACCTTTTTTCAATCAATTTGTTGATTATTTGATAGATTTTGATGTTTGATGCGATCTTGTAGATGTGCAGAGGGAGGAGAAGAATGTTCAGAAGGCGATCAAGGAAGCGGCAAAGAGGAACGATATGGTCTCGGCAAAGGTTCGATCGTTTCCGATCTCGTTTTTGAAGTTTTTTAGCTTTTTCCGAGTTAGATTTGATGAATATGTTATAAATTGGAACAAACGAGAGAGTTAATTTGATCCTTCTTGTTGTGTATTTTGTAATGCCATTTCTTTCTGATGGAGTCGAGGAAATTTTAGGAGAGGATGGGGAAAATTTTGGGCGAAGACTTTTTTTTTTTTTCCCTTTCAAGAAAGAATATTATTTAATGATTGTGCGATTGATCTCTTTTGGATTTTCCGTCTTAGTATGGAGCTTAATGTCCTGGGATATTAGATCCTGTGCTTGGAGCTGTTATTATTGTTTGTTAGAAACTGTGAATCCTGGAATCCAAACACTAATATAACTTCTGTAAAGCTTTAGGTGAGTCTATAATATTGCAAGAGAGGATGCCAGTACTTACAGTGCTTTTGCCTTTGCCCTTAGCTCTTCTCTTTGGGAGTTTGTATCCAAACTTGTCTAGCACATCTTCAGTGTCATAAGCTGCTTTGAGGTTCCCCAGCTGTCGCTTAAACCTTGAGGAAGGCTTCGTATTGGCTGCTTCGACCACACATGAATCCTTGCATGAGAAATAGTCTTTGGTTTTTGCATTTTGCCAGTAACATCGGTGATATTTTGGCCACGCATCTTCGGATAGAAAGTTGTTGAGTCCACCTTAATTTATGGCAAAATTTGTTAAGAGTTGATAGGTTTGAAGTGATACGTCCATGAAGCTTTTAACATATAAAGGGATGAGGTATTAGCATGGAGATTTGAGTAAGTGATGGACTTGTATGGTATTTGATCTCCTTGTGATAATCAGTGTAAAGGAGGGATAAAAGAGAATGTTTCCATATTTTCTTTCTCATTATTTTCACTACTAGTTTTGTAAACCTAAGAGCAAAGGATGACAGCCTGAGAATGATTGCCTACTCCTGCAATTAATTGAATTTCATGGAAGTTCAGCCTCTCTGCTATGTTTTGCTGTTACTTGAAGCATGGGGTATCTTTTAGTTGATAGGAGAATGGTTGAGGGAGAGGTAAAGGATGAGGGAGGTGAGGTGACAGTACCAAAAGAAGATTTTTTTTTTTTTAAATTTGCTACTTTGGATTTTCAAGTTTACTACTTAAGAAGAAATTGCATTCTCTGCTTTGATTTTTTTTTTAGTATTTACTACTTCAGATTCCAAGTACACCACTTAAGAACAAATTTCATGTGCTTTGAACCAATTTATTAGTTACTAGGTTAGTCTAAAATTGTCTTATGACAGAGTTTCACATTAACTATTTTCCTAACAATTTAATCGATTCTTTGGGTAAGAAGCCTGGAAGTTGTATAAATGATCTTACCTTATTTTAGAGGCCACATATCTACTTTTTTGAAGTTTGAACGATGGTGGGCACTGGTTAAGACATGAGGACTCAAGTGAACTGATAAGTAGGTGGCAAATGAACCAAGTAGAGTTTACAGAAGAAGAAGGTAAGCATAGGTCAGTGAGATATCTTAAACATCTTCTGTTATTAACCATATATAGTGCTCAATGCAGAAAAGAAAGAGAGAAAGAAAGAAAGGGACGGGGGTGAAGAGCACATCAAAAAGGTTGAGGAAGATAATATAAATAAAATATAAATAAAGAGTATCATATGAAGAAATCCTCAAATGTAACCTCTGTTGATGTCCCTTCAGTCTCAACCAGTAATATTTATACAATATACCATCATAGTTTGCTGCCTGAAAGTTTTAGCTTAAAAATGATTTACAGCAGACCAGCAGATGAAATTAAAAAGAAGGAAACACCAGATATGACTGCATAGAAAGATTGGCAAGCCCAGGGGAGGCTTGCCTCCTTTTGTACTCTAAAATTAAAAAAAGAAAAGAAGAAGCGAGAGTCCCCGCGGGGGGGTGGGGGGGGGGGGTGGGTTGTGCGGCGCGGGGGGGATC
>JAOXJJ010000152.1:0-31680 GCA_025769935.1 Phoenix roebelenii
TACAATAATAAATATATAAAATATTATAATTATTAGTGTAAATTAATTTTTCATCCTTCTAATGACCATTTATCTCTTTAACATATTTTCTAGCTAGGTGATAAAATTGGTTGAATAATTACTAATATTTTTATTTATTTATTTATTTATTTAGATCAGATTATTTGCCACTCACTCATTATTTCTCTTTTTATTTTATTTATTTATTTATTTATTATTATTATTTTATTTCATTGAAATATAGAACGGTCGCCGACCATGGGTGGTGGCCCGCATGGTGGCTGCCACCGTGGGCAGCCACAAGCTCCCAAAACAAAAAAAAAGAAAAAAAAAAGGAAGAAGGAACAGAGGCAGCAACGTTGAGAGGAAGAAGAAGATAGAGAGGGAGAGGGAAAGAATGAGTGAGAGAGGAAGAGGTGGGATGAGGGTTTTGGAAAAAAAATGAGATTTAAATGGAGGTATTTTGGTCTAAAAAACAGCTTTCCGATAAAGCTGAAAACAGCATTTTCGGAAAACTCTAAATTGGAGCTTCTCCCCAAAAGCTGTTTTCAGCTTCCCGCAAAAGCTGAAACAGCTTTCCGAAAATTTTACCAAACACCATTTTTTATCTAAAAGTACTTTTGGAGGACCAGAAAGTGCTTTTTGGCCCTCCAAAAGCCCCCCCTAACAGGGCCTTAGAAAATACAAGCTAAATGGGCCAGCAGGCCTGATTTCTATAGAATTTTTAGTCTAATCTTTTAGAAATATCCAAACAGTCTATAACTAGTTTATTAGAACACCATACTTTGAAACCTAGGATGGTAGTTTCTTAGGTAAACTAATCATAGAAGGCTTTATATAAAAATCAACATCTCTTATGATCTCCACGAAGTTGGGATTGTTTAGTGAGAAGGAAGAGAAAGCTCAAAACCACTAAACATAATGTACCAAAAAATATATATAATTAAGTTTGAACATCAATAATCACAATCCCTAATAAAATAATTGCATTTGTTTATGTTAGTAAGTAATATATTAGAACACCATCTTTTGAACCTAAGTGGTTCGTTAGTAAGCAGTTATAGAGGACCTTACAAAAGAATCAGCATCTCTTGTGATCTGCTACAAAGCTAGGATTATTTACTGAGGGAGAGAAATCTCAAAACCGCCAAACGCAGCGTACCCAAAAAAATATAGTTAAATTTGAGCATCAATGATCATGATCCTAGATAAAGCACTCGCATTTGTTTATGCTATTAAATAATATATCAGAGCGCGCTACTTTGGAACATAGGATGGTAGGTTCATTGGTAAACTAGTCTTTAGAAGGCTTTACATAAGAATCAACATCTCTTGTGATCTGCTACAAAGTTGGGATAGTTTAGTGAGGAGGGAGAGAAAGCTCAAAACCACCAAAGATAGTGTACCCAAAAAAAAAAGTTTGAACAAGAATGATCATAATCCATTCTAAAGTACTTGCATTTGTTTATGCTACTAAGTAATATATTAGAACACCATACTTTAGAATCTAGGATTGTAGGTTCATTGGTAAGCTAGTCATAGAAGGCTTTAATGAGAATCAACATCTCTTATGATTTACTACGAAGTTGGGATTGTTCAGTGAGGAGGGAGAGAAAGTTCAAAACCACCACACACAATTTACCAAAAAAAAATAGGTTTGAACATGAATGATCATGATCCCTGTAAAGTACTTGCATTTATATATGTTACCAAGAGCCCGTTTGGCTATTCTTATAGGATTGGGCTGAAAATCTTGTAACCACTGTGGAATGGGCCATACATTTAAGTATGACCCTATATCAGCCAAACTCCATCCAACCCAAATCCTGTGGGAAGAAAAAAACCAAAAGGCTAGGATTTAGGTTGGGTTTGGTCAGGCACTTAGAAAATACAAGCTAAATGGGCCAACAAACCTGATCTTTCTAGGATTTTGAGCCTAGCCCTGTGGGAATATCCAAACAAGCCCTAAGTAGTTTATTAGAAGACTATACTTTGGAACCTAGGATGGTAGGTTCATTGGTAAGCTAGTCATAGAAAACTTTACATAAGAATCAACATCTCTTGTGATCTACTATGAAGTTGGAATTGTTTAGTGAGAAGGAGAGAAAGCTCAAAACCACCAAAAATAGCATCCCAAAAAAATATGTATAATGAAGTTTGAACATCAATGATCATGATCGCTGATAAGTACTTGCATTTGTTTATGTTACCAAGTAATCCATTAGAACACCATACTTTGGAAACTAGGTAGGTAGGTTCATTGGTAAGCATCTCATAGAAGACTTTACATAAGAATCAGCATCTCTAATGATATGCTACGAAGTTGGGATTGTTAGGTGAGGAGGGAGAGAGCTTAAAACCACCAAATATAACATACCCAAAAAAATGTATATATAATTAAGCTTGAAGATCAATGACCATGATCCTTGATAAAGTATGTGTGCTTGTTTATGTTACTAAGTAATATATTAGAACACCATACTTTGGAACTTAAGATGGTAGGTTCATTGGTAAGCTAGTCATAGAAGGCTTTATGTAAGAATCAACATCTCTTATGATCTGCTATGAAGTTAGAATTATTTAGTGAGGAAGGAGAGAAAGCTCAAAACCACCAAACACAATGTGCCAAAAAAAAGAGAAAAAATAATTTTGAACATGAATGATCATGATCCCTGCTAAAATACTTGCATTTGTTTATGTTACTAAGGGTTGTTTGACTATTTGTACATGATTAGGCTGAAAATCTTGTAGGAATGATAGTTGGGCCATCTATTTAAGTATAGCCTTATATCAACTAAACTCCACCCAGCCCAAATCGCACGAAAAAGAAAATCTTCATCTTACAGCCTAAGGGCTGGATTTTGATATGCTCATAGGAAATATAAACTAAATGGGCCATCACATCGAATTTCTACAAGATTTTCAGCTTAATTCTATAGAAATATCCAACCAGACCCTACATAATAAGAACACTATACTTTGGAACCTAGGATAGTAGGTTGATTGGTAAGCTAGCTCTAAAAGATTTTACATAAGAATCAGTATCTCTTGTGATTTGCTACCAATTTGGGGTTGTTTAGTAAGAAGGGAGAGAAAGCTCAAAACCACTGATCATGATCCTTGATAAACTAATTGAATTTGTTTATGTTATTAGGTAATATATTAGATTACCATAATTTGAGACCAAGGTGGTTCATTGGTAAATTGGTCATAGAAGACCTTATATAAGAATCAGCATCTTTTGTGATTTGCTACAATGTTGGGATTCTTTAGTAAGGAGGGAGAGAATGTTGACAACTACCAAATGCAGCGTCCCCAAAAAAATATACAATTAAGTTTGAATATTAATGATCATGATCTTTGATAAAATACTTGCATTTATTTATGTTACTAAGTAACATATCAGAATACCATACCTTGAAACATAGAATGGTTGGTTCATTGGTAAGGTAGTCATAGAAGGCTTTACATAAGAATCAGCATATTTTATGATCTGCTACAAAGTTGGGATTGTTTAGTGAAGAGGGAAAGAAAGCTCAAAACCACCAAATACAATGTACCAAAAAAATAATAAAGTTTGAACATGAAAGTGCATGATCCTCGGTAAAGTACTTGCATTTGTTTACGTTACTAAGTAATATATTAGAGCTCCATATTTTGGATCCTAGGATGGTAGGTTCATTGTTAAGCTAGTCATAAAAGGCTTTACATAAGAATTAGTGTCTCTTATGATCTACTACGAAGTTGGGATTCTTCAGTGAGGAGGAAGAAAAAGCTCAAAACCACCAAACACAATGTTCCAAAAAAAAAGTTTGAACATGAATGATCATGATCCCTGATAAAATACTTGCATTTGTTTATGTCATTAAGGACCTTTTTGGGTATTCTTATAGTATTAGGTTGAAAATCCTATAAGAATTGTAGATTAGACCGTCCATTTAAGTATGGCCCTATATCAACCAAATTCCACCTAGTCCAAATCTTGTGGAAAGAGGAGAAAGACCTTCAAAAATCTTTTTTTTACATCCTACAGCTCCAAGGCTAGGATCTAGGATGCGTTCGGATAGGAACTTAGAAAATATAAGCTAAATGGGCCAACAGGCTTGATTTCTACAGGATGTTGAGCCTAATCCTATAGGAACATTCAAACATGCCGTACATAGTTTATTAGAGCAACAAACTTTGGAACTTAGGATGGTAGATTCATTGATAAGCTAGTCGTACAAGACTTCATATAAGAATCAATATCTCTTGTGATCTGCTAAGAAGTTCGAATTATTTAGTAAGGAAGAACAGAAAGCTCAAGACCACCAAACACATCATATCAAAAAAAATATTATTAAGTTTGAACATTAATGATCATGATCCCTGATAAATACTTGCATTTGTTTATATTACTAAGTAATATATTAGGACACCATACTTTGGAACCTAGGATGTTGGATTCGTTGGTAAATTGGTCATAGAAGACTTTACATACGAATCATTGTCTCTTGTAATCAGTTACGAAGTTGGGATTATTTAGTGAAGAGCAAGAGAAAGCTCAAAACCATCAAACATAGCGTACCAAAAAGAAATGTATACATTATTAAGTTTGGACATCAATGATCATGATCCCTAATAAAGCACTTTTCTTTGTTTATGTTTCTAACATATTAGAACACTACTGTACTTTAGAACCTCGAATGGTTGGCTCATTGGTAAGCTAGGCATCAAGACTTTATATAAGAATCAACATCTCTTGTGATCTGCTATAGAGTTAGGATTGTTTAGTGAGGAAAGAGAGAAAACTTAAAATCACCAAATACAAAGTACCCAAAAAAGTATATAATTAAGTTTGAACATCAGTGATCATGATCCTTAATAAAGTATGCTCATTTGTTTATATTACTAAGAAATATATTAGAACACCATATTTGACACTGACCAATATAAATCAAAGATCAAGGTTGTTCATTGCAGAAAAGGGATGTTTTTTTATCTTTTCTTTTCATTTTCCTTTCTTTTTTTTTTTCTTTTTTTTTTGATGGTTGGCAAAAATGATCATCTATCAAGTTTTGGATTCTTTCTAGCTTGAGAATAATAGAAAAGAAATAGCAGGACAACGGCATATTTCTTCAAATGGTCGGTCCACACAACTACTACCACTACCCTTGAAATGCGTTGAAATTTATGAGAGTTGTGAGTTGTGCCCGGCAAGGTACTACTTTTTGTAGCCGCACTGCAGTTCTTCAACATGAGAAGTAAATGGTAGCTTAAATTAATTACGGTCTATATTTTCTTGCCTAAATAAGCAGTAAATTCAATTGGGTTTGCATTTGGAATCGATCAATAACTCGAGTCTAAAAATAATATAAATTTTTCTTGAGCTGAGAGATAATTATACTTGTACTAGGAAAGCCTTTATATGCTGCATAAACTAGGGTCGAAAGCAAATCACCGATTTGTGAAGCTTGTAGTAGCAAAGCTTTTATATGCTGCATAAGTTAGGGTTTAAAGCAAACAATTGATTGGTGATGCTTTACGGCCCACAGTAATTTAGAAATTTTAAGAGCCTGTTTGGATATTTCTATAGAATTGGGCTAAAAAATTCAGTTTGTAGACCCATCGAGCTCACACCTTCTAAGAGCCTGTCCGAAATTTCAGCTTTTAGGCTGTAGGTAAAAGAAAAAAAAAAAAAAAAGACTCATGAAGTTCTTTTTTTTTTCTTTATACAAGATTTGATATGTAGTTGAGAGAACCATACTTAAATAATCAGCCCAAACGACAAATTTTGCAGGATTTTCAGCTTGATCGTATAGGAAAATCTAAACAAGTCATAAGTAGTTGAACCCCCCAAAGGAAAGAAGTAGGAGGCCAGTTATATCACCCAGGATTTTTTTCCTTACAAAAATGAATTTTATTTCGAGGGAATAGGAACCCAGAATTTAAACTTTAAAGATCAACGATCATGATTTCAAGTTTTTATATTATCACTCTCAATAAGAAAAGGTCGATTATTGAAGATGAATATTATATATGTGTTAATAGTAATTGTTTATCTTTCACCCCCTAATGAAGGAAGTAATTTGCATTTTTTTTAGTTTTAAGTTCATAGATGCAGTAATCCTTTCATAAAACCACTGAGCCTTTCCCAATTTGATAGAGATGAGTTTGATTTCAGATATTTAGTAGAAACTAAAATTAACTATTGCAGTACTAGACTTCGTACCGGTGTTATATTAGCACAGTATCGGTACGGTACCATAAAGAAATTTTTTGGCATATCGAGTGTCGGTACGTTACTCATATTGGATACCGGTATCGAACTGGTATGGTACGGTACGCTTCATACCGTCCTGTTTGGGCTGATATGTTATACTACGGTAGAAACACAGACTTTTAGATCTACAAGCACCTTTAGAAGATCTTGTCGGCTAAGTTGATCCAAAAAAAAAAAAAAAAAAAAGAAATTACCAAGACAAAAAGCAGGGGAGCATGGTGGAACCTAGCAGGGTAGTCTTCCACATCTGTGTACCGTATTTTGACACACAACACAACATTAATCCAAGTTATTCAGTATAAAAGGATTGCTTGTTTGCAAAATATGAAAGCAGCTACATTTTACCAAAATTTTAATCCAAAAGGTACTCCATTTACCAAGGTTCAGATTCTTCGATCGAGAACTTAATGAAAGAAATAGCATGATAACTGCTTCCAGACTATTCTTTAAATGCATTAAAATTTATAACATAAAATGTAAAAAGAGTCCGGTAACCGATCCCTCAATGTATTGGGTTTTTTGGTTACTAAAGGGAAGTACAAAGTAGCTGCATAAAATTCCACCGTTCTAGTTGAATAATGCCAAGGAATTCAATTTTGGTTACATTTCAAATGGATCAATACTCATCATAACTCAAGTCAGCCATAGTCCCAAACTAGTTGGGATTGGCCATATGAATTCTTTTCATCCATTCCAATCAGTTGAGAATCATACTTTCAGAATAATTTAATATAATCAATACTCAATCAAAATGTTTTTTTTTTTAGCTTGAAAGTGATTGTGTTTGTAGCAGAGGCTTCAAACGTCATTGTCTTATTTCATTTTCAAAAATAAAAAGCATCTAGGAGGGAATAATGGTGAACAATCACGTTGCAGATAAGGCTAAATAATCAAAGCCTGCAGAAACTATATCCAAGTTTTGCATTAGTATAGAAAGGGGGTAGCAACAATCAAGCTTAACCAAAGGAAAAAAGAAATTTGATATCACTAAATCTCCTACTATACAATGCCAATCCAAAATATCAAGTGCCTGGTCCATAGCAAAGGAGCAAAAGCCATTTAAAATCGAAAAAAGACTAAGTAATAACTTCCTTTTATCTCAGATAGTTATGAATAACATTTTTGAAAGTAATTTTTTTGACTAAGAAAGAAACTTATGAATAATTATTACAAAAGGAAATTACTCCTCAATCATGTAGGTTAAAATAGTTTGCACAAATACATCTTGTACTGCATTTTTTCTATTACTGGGTTTTTGAGGTGTGCTAAATTCTACCTCTTATCTGGATGGATATCAGCAACAACATTGGTGTCGATAAGCAGTATATAGAAGATAAAGAAATTGATGGAGGGAGCCCTAGTGCTCCATTTCCCACTCAATTCCCAATCTCAGTGAAAGTTGGCAATTGATGCTATGCACGAGGGGATTGAATCTTATGAAGAGGTGAGCCATTCATAGAATGATATGCCTTGGCATTTTTTTTTGTATGAACCCAGCCTTTTTTTTCAGCCTTTCACTAGGGCTTTCCACATCTTCACTGATATTGCATCGCCTTCAAGTAGAGTCCTTTCGGAGTCAAACCAGAAAACCAATATCCTTTCATCAAGGCTGCTATGGGTCGGACCATGGTAAAATGGAGTCACACCACTAAAAATATTCAGAGGAGAGCTACTGAACTTTAATTCAGTTTATTAGTCACTATGATACCGAGAGCAAATGGGCATTTATAAAGGAGGTTTTGTAAGACCAGCAGGCTCTCCTAATTACCTAGGATACAGTCAATCTAGAGGAAGTAGAAAGATAAAAACAAAAAATAGTTTTCTAAGTGCAACAGGACTTTTAACTCTTTTAATAAGGGTTTCTAGAAAAAAGAACTAAAAAATTTTCAATAACAATACAAAAAAAAAATCCCATAGGATATATTCTGGTGCATTTTCTAATGCATCCGCATATTCTTTTTGATTGTCAATAGTTTTTTATGGCAAAAATATTAGGCACCTCGACCTCGGATCAAACCGACCTATCTGATCTTGGTATAAACTAAGGTAGATAACTTCGAATCTAGCCAAGGAGCCATTCGACACCTACCAATGAAGACTGACAGTGCTTCGAACCGGATGACTTTGGCCCTAACCGAGGAGCCGACCAGTCGAGGAGCCAATCAATACGTGCCGATAACAACTGACGGTTCCGAAAACCTACGGTTGTGGTAGCACTGCAGTTGGCGCGCAGTTATGGTCGTACACTGCCCACATGGAGAGACGTCCACACCATAGACATCCACCTGACCATTGGTGCACGTCACATGAGTCCAGGTAAATAACAAAATGGACTCATATATAAAGGGATAGTCTGGAAGACCTAAGGTATGCGATATCATTCACATAGAACTAAACTCTGCTGAAATCTCTTTCTTCCATACTGTTACTTCTCTACCCTAACTTAGGCATCAGAGGATCTTCCGCCAGAAACTCTTCGATGAGTAGATTTCTTGCAGGCCGTCCCCAAAGGAGGCCAGCTATCCCCACCTTGGCCAACTGATTCATCTCAGTTCCTGCCGACCTCAGGGTCATTCAAGCTGCGGTCCGACCTCAGTCTGGATTCAGCAACAACAGATTAGCACTAGAGGAAGGATCACCTCCTAGCTACATTGATACTAAGTCAAGCAAAAGATCACTAGTATGAGGTCGCGAGGAGCATGCGGTGCATCTCATGCCTCACAACGCCGTGCTCCGGCCTAATGAGGATCTCTACGAAGCTTGCAACCCACTCTGCCAGCACAACCCCTCTACACTTGTGGACAATGAGTAGCTCAACCTGCTCATATGATAGGTGCAAGCTCTGACTACGACAATTCAAGGCTTGCAACAACAAGCAGCATGGCCAGAACCAATCAAGCTAGAGTCTATTCACACCAACAACTGTTCTCAGCCGTCGGCGCACCATATGTGCCTAGTCAGCTACCAATCTAGAAGCCGAGACTTGGAGCGATCTCGCCAAAGTCGGCACACCTGATAGAGTAGTCATGGTCGAGATGGCAAACGATGTACGCTAGGCCCCCATTCTGACAAGGATTCGCTTCAAGCGTCTCACCTCCTCGCCCTATAGAGCCTCGCCTCGATGGGATATCGACGATAGAAGGATCGAGGAAATGAACCAACAAATTCATGCCTTGAGGGGACAAGCTCCGAGGGCAAACAACGATCTTGGTTTCTCCTCGGAATCCCCTTTCTCTTGGTAGATTATGAAAGAATTGATCTTACCTCGATTCAAGATGCTCCAAGTAGAGCCTCTATGATGGCTCCTCGGATCTTTTGGACCATCTGGAGGTATTCAAAGCTCTCATGATGCTACATAGGGTCACCGACATCATGGTTTCCAAAGCCTTCTTTGCAACCCTTTGCAAGGTAGCTTAGTTCTAATTCTCAAGATTTCAGCCTGGATCTATCCACTCCTTCGAGTAGCTCGGGCGTCTCTTTGCTTCGCACTTCATCTCTAGCCAAAAACAACGTCGTAGCTCCGATGCACTGCTTGATATCAATCAAAGAGAGAGAGTCCCTCAAGGAATATGTTAGCCGCTTCAATGCAGCGACATTGGAAGTCTGTGACCTAGATTAGTCAGTTGCGATGTTAGCAATGAAGAGCATCATGCAGCCATCGGGCTTCGTCTTCTCCTTAAATAAGTGTTTCTCCACTGACTTCGCCGAAATGTTGACATGAGCAAACAATGTGGAGGAGGCAAAAAGAGGCTCGAGGAAAGAGTGCATCGACACTTCGGTGCAAAAGAGCTCATAACAGCCCAAGAGTCGTCCTCGAAAGTTCGAGAGGAACACTCACCTTACTGTCCCAAGGACTCAGATCCTCACGAAGATTGAAGGTTGAGGCTACCTACACCCTCCATATTGGATGAGGGCCCTAGCGACCAAAAGAGACAAGAAGAAATAATATCGCTTCCACTGAGACCACGACCAAGACACTGAAGAGTGCCTCCAGCTCAAGGACAAGATTGAGGCACTCATCTGACAAGAACGACTGGACCGATATGTCCCTGCTTGGTATGATCGAGAAGTGCAGGACATGTAGCCCCCAAAGACCGTCAAAGAAATTTAGTGCCTGACTAGTCGGGTCGCTGCATTGGCAAGGTTTGTCTATAGATCGATGAAGCGCTGCCTCCAGTTTTTCGAGGCCCTAAAACATCCGAAAAACTTTCAATGGATTGAGGAGTATCAAAAGGCCTTCGACCAATTGAAGGAGTACCTCAGCTCATCGCCTTTCCTCACCAAGCCACAAGTCGAAGCGATTCTTTACTTGTATATAGCCATTTTTTCTTCTACTGTAAGCTGGGTCTTGGTACGAGAAGAGGAAAGATCCGGAAACCAATCTACTACACAAGGCGGATTATGCATGATCTTGAGACGAGATACTCCAAGTTGGAGAAGACAGTCTATGCTCTCATCGTTTCAGCTCTAAAACTCCGGCTATACTTCTAAGCCTATTCAATCATAATCCTGATCAACCAACCAATGAGATAGCTTTTGCAAAAGACTGAGAAGGCTGGTCAACTGGCCAAGTGGGCTATAGATCTTGGAGAATTCGACCTAGAGTATCAAGCACGACCATCTATCAAGGCGCAAGTATTGACAGACTTTCTGGTGGAGTGCACCACCCCTGATGAAGAACCTACCGAGCTCTCCAAAAAAAATGAAGACCACAAAGCTATCGTTGATCCTGCATGTAGACATGTCGTTAGGCCCAAGGGGTAGCAAGTCTGCGCTCATACTTACCAGCTCAAATGGAGTAATCATGGAGTATGCTCTGTAATTTGAGTTCTCAACCTTAAATAATGAGGCTGAATATAAAGCGCTCATCACCAGTTTCAAGCTTTTCGAAGAGTTTGGGGCTCAGCAGCTGATGGTCTTCAGTGACTCATAATTGATCATCGGCCAAGTTCGAGGAGAATTTGAACCACAGGGCCATCGATGATCAAAAATCTACAAAAGGTATAGGACATCACCTGAGCCTTTTATAGCTTTAACATACAACAAATCCTCCAGACAGAGAATGCAAGGGTTGACCTGCTGTCAAAACTGGCCACTTGCCGACCCAACCAAAGTTACATACCTCGAAGTCCTTGAGACACCAAGAATTGATGAGCTCGAGGTCATGATAAACACTATTGCCTAGCTAAGCTGGATAGATCCCCTAGTTGACTTCTTGAAAGACGAGAAATTGCCTACGGACTAGGTTGGAGCCTGCTGGATAAAGTGACAAACCTCCCACTATGTTGTCTTCAACGATAAGTTATATTAGAGATCATTTTCATTGCCGCTCCTCAGATGCCTCCGTCCGATCGAGGCAGATTATGCACTTCGGAAAGTTCATGAAGGCATCTATGGTAATCACCAGGGGGCAGATCCTTGGCCTACAAGATCTGCAGCAAGGATACTACTAGCCAAGTTGGCAAAAGGATGCGACCGACCTCATCAAGAGATGCGATCGATATCAACACCATACAAACATCCAACGATGACTAGTTGTGTCGCTGACACCAATCAGTGCCCCTTGGCTATTTGCACAATGGGGAATCGATATCCTTGGACCTTTTTCTATGGCTTTCCAGACAAAGTTTCGAGCTTTCGTCTTAGTAATTCAAGCCACTATTTGCTTCAGACTTCCATAGGTGGTCATCACCGATAATAGGCGTCAGTTCGAAAATGCCCGATTCAAAGAGTTCTGCACCAATCTCGGCCTCAATGACTGATTCACTTCGGCGGTGCACCCCCAGACCAATGGAGAAGCCGAGATGACCAAACAAACTATCCTGCAAGGGCTAAAGGCAAGGATGGACTGAGCAAAAGGTTTGTGGGCTGAAGAGCTATACAATGTCTTGTAGGCGTACAAACAACACATTGGAGTCCCACTAGAGAGACGCCCTTCAATCTTGCTTTTGGAACAGAGGCAGCGATCTCACTGGAGAGCAAGCCAGTGGGTAGAAATCTTTGACAAACAAATAAATTTGGATCTGTTTCGAGCTAAGCTCAATCTACTAAAAAAATCAAAGAGCAAGGCAAATCCTTATGGTGGCTTATTAGTAGAAAGTAGCTCGGTACTTCAACTCAAGGGTCAAAGGTAAGTTCTTTCAACCCGGCGACCTTGTCTTGAGAAAGACTGAAGCGTCCCGACCATGAGAGCCCGAAAAGTTGAGCCCAAATTGGGAAGGCCCATACTGGGTAGCCAAAATAGCACAACCAGAAGCGTATAGGCTAGAGCATCTTAACAGCACTTCGATCCCACGGACTTGGAACTCTGGTAAGCTTTGCATCTATAGTTAGTAAGGAACACTGTAGTCTAAGTTTATTTTCAATAAAAATCTTCTGGTTGTGTTCGTCTTGTAGATCGGATAATTAAGACAAGTGTATTCGACTCGGGATATCCTAGAAATGCCTGAGCCCCGACCTATGACCTTTGAGGTCAATGAAAGTCTGGTAACAAAACCAACTACAAGGAGACACCCTGGGCCAACTTGGGACCTCCTTATGCTGAGCTCACTTAGAATTCTTCCGGAGACGAACTTCAGAGAAGTCAACTAAGGAGACACCTCGGGCCGACCTAGGACCTACTCAAGCTGAGCTCACTCAGAATTTCTCTGGAGATGAACTCTAGAGAGGTCAACTAAGGAGACACCCCGACCGACCTAGGATCTTCGAAAGCTGAGCTCACTTGAAATACATCTAGAGATGAACTCCAGAAAGATCAACTGAGGCGCCCAAGATAGGCTAAAAATCCTTGCCGATTCTCTAGTTAGAATTGAATATAAGAAGAAGCAACATAGGAAAGTTCGGTGCGACAACCTGAACTCAAGCAAAAGGTGAACAACACTAGTGAAAGCTAAAGTTAGATACTTTGGAAAATTTCTTTAGCTCCATTACTTTTAATATGTACATCAACCTCGGCAAAGGGCCGAGCAAAAAGAGGTACAGGAGAAGGCTGAAGTTTGGGAGAACGACCCGAGCTCAGGCAAAAAGTAAACTCTGAAAACGAAGACCAAACACAGGTATTTGAAAAAAATTTCTACTTTGATTGCTCTTGAATTTTTACATTGACCTTGGCAATAGCTAAGCCAAAAATAAAGTACATCAAGCTCGTTCCATCCAAGCAAAAAAGCAAAAAAGTAAAAAAGCGAAGGGCTTCATTCTTTGCCTTCACTGCCATCATCACCACCCTCGCCGCCTCCGCCAGCCTTTCCGCCTCCACCGCCCTCATCACTTTATTTTTCGAAGTCGGGTTGAAGGCCAGAGAAGTCCATCCCAAGAAAGAGTCGCTAGGCCTGAGCTCGGCAATCCTCAAAGCCCTTCACAAAAGGATCAATCACGTTATCCATGTATTCATTCTTGAATTGGTCCGAGGAGAGGTATTCCTCGACCACTTTGGCGGCCCTCTGCTCGGCTTGGACGATGAGCTCCTTGGCCTCGGCAACCTTCCCCTCAGCTCAGATGACAAACTCTTAGGCCTCATTGGCCTTTAGCTCGACCTAGACTAGCTTTGTAGAAAGCTTTGCGGCCTTCTGCTTGGCGGCTCTGGAGGCCTCTCTTCCCGCGAACAATTGACTCTCCTTGATTTTTGCTTAGCTCCGCACGGGTGAGACGTGGGCTTCTACCGACTTGATCTTCTCTTCAGCAGACTTTGCCCTCTCTTTTGCATGTCGAGCCTGCTCCTCAACAGCCTCCACCCTCTCCTTGGCCTGCCGAGCCCGCTCCTCAGTAACCTCCGCCCTCTTCTCGGCCCGACCAGCCCACTCCTCGGTATGACCGACCTACTCCTCGCCCGACCAGCCTGCTCCTTGGCATGACTGACCTGCTCCTCAACAACCTCGCACCTCGTCCTGAGCTCCAAGCCACGCCTCATGAGCATCGTGATTGACTCATACATATAGCCGACCTTGTGAGTATGTTGAAAAGAAGAAGAAAGATTATTTATCGAAGTGAACAACTTAGTGAAGATTTGTAAGTCAGAAGCTTACCTGAATGACCGAGGTGAAGGGCCATTAAACAACTCACTGGTACTAATGGAGCGCATGATCTCCTTATCGCCCTGGAGATGCATAGCTTGGATCATCTCCTTTGCCACTTCAAGGGTTAGCATAGCTAAATCGGACTCTTAGATTGACCACTCGTGGTGTAGGTCCTAAAGGCATGGGTCAGAGCTGAAGGGCCCTCCTTGGCTGGAGCAGACGAGCTCGGATCTGATCAACCTAAGGTACGGGCCTCGAGGGACGACCGGCGAAAAGAGTGGCAGCAACAGAAGGTTATGTGAGGACGACCCCCTCCGAAGGGGCCGATCTAATTGGTGGCACAATCTCGACTTCAGGGTCGAGCTCCATATTCTCCCCCCAAGGTATGGGCACCTCGAGGGAGACCTCGAGAACCAAAGCCTCAATAGCGATCTCAGTGGTAGCTTTGGTGGCAGTGGCAGGGGCCGATAAAGATTCCTCCCTATACTTCTGCCTTTAGGGGGTTTCTACCCTAGATGCCGCGGCCGCCCTCTTGTGTATCTTCTTGCGGATCACCGCTAAATCGGTCTTCATTGATGCGATAGCTGCAAAATCGAGGACAAGGCCAGAAAAGAATGTAACAAGGTGAAAGGATAAAAAAATTAGAAAAAAGCTTACCCTTGGGATTGGCCTGGCTCGAATCGACGTTGATCAGCATCTTCTTGGACAACGACTTCTGCAAGGTAGGAATCTTGGATCGAGACTTGATAAGTTTGTCCAAGGCCCTCTGAACATCGCTAAACAACTTCGGGGGCTGATTCAAATTCTCCAAGGTGTTCTCTATATGGTTTCAAACCGCCATGGCTGTTCGAAGCAGACAAAAAAGAATCTTCTCTTCCATCCACAGATAGAAGAGGAAGTACCTCAGATCGACTGGTGGCCTTTTCAAGAAAAAAGTGCCACTAGTTATTATCTTGAGGATGCCTCTTTGGAGTGAAGCATCCCAAAAAAGTGAGACTGAGACTGGTAAACGACAAAATGGACTCTCCTATATAAAGGGATAGTCTAGGAGACCTTAAGTATGCAATATCATTCACAAAAAACAAAACTTTGTGAAATATCTTTTTTCCATATTGTTGTTTTTCTATCCTAACTTAGGCATCGAAAGGTCCTTCGGTAGAAACTCTTCGGAAAGTGGACTTCTTGCAGGCATTTCTGGAGGAGACCAGCTATCCCCACCTTAGCCAGCCGATTCAGCTCGGTTCTTGCCGACTTCAGGGTCATCCAAGCTGCACTCCAACTTCGATCTAGATTCAGCAGCAATAGTTTTCATCTTATTGTGGTGGTCCTTTGAGATCTTTGGTTATAAAATTTGGTATCAAATAGACATGAATGTTATAGTGAAAACATAAGGGATTTCTAGCCTACACTAGAAGACCTTACCAACAATAATAGATGACAAATCTTTATCAAGAAGAACATCTTGGAGAGCACAATAGATGAGCCTGAATAGGTAAATCTGATACTTATGAAGCCAATGATAAAATTATCTACAAAGAGTATATAAACACCTCATCAGTGGCTTTCTTATACTTGTACGAAACTTTTTTTATCTTTTTTAGCTAGAAGAGAATCGAAGACCTAAAATTGGATTTGCAAAGAATTTCAATTTTGATCATTTCTTTTCTTTTTCAATAAAAAGGATCTAATCCATTTTGGGGTGAACGACCTGATATTACCTTTTACTTATTTTTTTTTAACTCATTAGATTCAGTACATTAATAGGTTGGTTAATTGCCCATAATATCTCGAATGAGAAGAAAAAAAGTGTCCTACGAATACGATATATCGAAACAATCTATCAAAAAAATAAAACCTTTACTTTCATTTTTATTTTTTTTGGAGGGTCCAACTCGATTCACCTTCTCGAGCACAGGATAGACAATTGAGAAATAGAGTTAACCTATTCGTTATGGGAAATCAATGCTCCGGACCGAATAGAGCTTACCTCCGTAAGCTTTCTTTTCTCCGGCCTGTTTCTTTGCTGGGATGCAATAGTATAAAAAAAAGAGAAAAGAAAAGGGAGGAGAGAAAAATAGAGGAGAAAAGAAAATAACCTTCTCCCCTCTCATTTGGATGCACAAGAGAGAAAAAAGAAAAAGAAAAATTGTTTGAACCATTTAGTTTAAAGGTAAAGGAGGAATAGAAAACTCTATTTGAAACTTTACTTTCTTTCCTCTCTGAATCTCTCCACTTTTGGAGAGAGAAAGAATTTGTAGCCTTCAAGAAATAACTATAGGTAGAAATTAACTATAAATCTAAAAGAATAGCTTTGAAACTTATGTTTAGAAATTAAAATAAAATCCTCCTAAAATAGCTTTGAAAATTACTTAGACCTCACGCTTGCTGGACATTGCTTTAAGAACAAGATCGTCACTTCCATGCTGGTGATCAGCGAGGACGCTACCAAGGAACAATTGATTTGGCTCCATCCAAATAGCCTCGAAGCACAACACAAGTATGTGAAGGTAGAGGCTTGATGACCTTTCCAAACCACTCAGAATAAATTTATAAAATAGTGGGAGCCGGCTTGGAGTTCAATGGGAAAGTATGTACAAAGGAGAAAAAAAGAAATGGGAAAAAAATAAGCTTCTCGAAGGAATGGGAGCAAAGCAATAGCATTTAGTGAAGATTTGTGATTTCTCTAGTTATGCTGAACCTCTGAGAATAAGGTTCTATATATAAATGCCCAGGTCTAGTAACCTTTGGCTCAGAGTAAAGCCATAATAGCTAGCTAGTATGAGACAAGCATATAAAAAGCTATTGTTAGAGTTGGATGATTACGCCTTCAAAAGAGTTATTGTAGATAGTCGACGACTACCCCGATTAGTCAATCTATTAAAGAGCCTCCAATCGCTAGTAACTCATTATCGCCTATTAACTCCTACATTACCTGAAACAAATTTGAAATACTAACGAAAAGTTCTAAAAATACATCACACGTGTGCATATGCATAGCAAATCAGCCCGTGTCAAGCCACGAACGCATGCATATGCTATTTAGTTCAAAAGCCTGCAAGTCCAACTAGGCTCCCCTAATTCGGGATAATATAAATGCAAGTAGACTTACATGAACACACCTAGCATTGAACTTAAAAAAAAAGGAGGATCGATAAAGAGTCTCCGATGCTTTAGCATTGGAGTTTTTCTGAATTAGAATGGCAAACACCAACTAAAAATCCCTTTGAAAATCTTGAAAAAAATCCAGGAAATTATTTAAAATTATTAAACAATTTAAAGTTATCGAATAATAACTTCTCTTTGTTTCACTTCTTCACTTCTTTTCTCTTTAGTTCCTTCGTTTTCTAACCAAAAAGAGAAATTCATTTTCTCTTCTCTCCATTTCCAGCATATTTTAAACAGCAAAAGGGCCAGCCCATACACTCATTTCCCAAGCCCAAAATCCTGGAAGATCAGCCCAATTCGTAAATCAATCATGAAAATATGACTCTGAAACAAATTTGAGATCTCGTTCAACAACTATGCTTGGCTTGTGATACTGAGCTACAATTTCACTCTCTCAGGAAGCATTAGGAATTTTCTTTGCAAATCCCCTAAATCCTCTAATTTCTTTGCATTCCCTATAAATCTTTAGTCATCCCTTCATGTACTCCTAAGACTTTCATAAAACTGATATCATGATAGAAATTAGCAATTATTTCTATTTTTTGCTTGATGAACGGGCAATTAATAATGACCCCTTGTTGAAAGAATTGACATATCAGTAACTTACAAAGTAGAGATTGAATCCATATTTTCTGTAACCTTAATTTCCCTAAATTTTTCCATCTTAAAAAAATAAAGGGAAAGAAAGAAGAATTATCATCTATTTACAGTTGCCTTACTTTTTTATACTAAAATTGCACAAGGGTGAGAGAAAAAGGTTTTTTCCCTCATTTCTTTGGAGACCAACAAATGCTACTGCTCACCTGGAGCTGTATATGGCGAACTCCTCTGGGGTCATCTAGAGGCATTCAATAGATCAAGGAGGGTTATCCTCCCAGTGTTGATGGGGTCAAGCTTGTTGAACTGGTTGCAGATTTGCAGTATGTCTTTCTCTCCAATCTTCCCCATCTCCTTGAGCTTGTATATCACAAACTCTGATTTACTGAAACATCAAAACAGACACCATAAGGCTGCGCAACATTCAAGGCACCATAAATGAATTCATAGCAGCTGCTGATGAGTTGTATAGTTTGGAGCTGCATATTTTCCATAAGTTATGTTGCAAAATGAGTATGTTAAGTTTGACAAAAACACAATGGAAACCTGTTTTCAATCAGGTATCATAAATTCTCTAACTAGAAAATACACTCGATCAAATTTCACTTATCTTATCTTGGAAATTTATTTTATATGAACTGAAGAGTCACCGATGAAAGAAAAAGGATCTACCTAATCATCAGCACAGTTAGGCGAGAAGAAGATATGGCCATGCCAAATTGAGAAGCTAAGTCAATGACATCCCAAATTGAGAAGCTAAGTCAAGTCAACTCTTATGATAGAAAGTGCAATGACACACACGAAATGATATGAACAATTTAACAATCAACACATGATTAGGCATGGAGATTTATCCATCTTTTTTCTAAGATATCTGACATTAGATGTTGAGAATAAGAATGTACCACAAACAAGAACAAGGAGCAAAGCAACAATAAGCTTTTACTAGTTAGCACTTTATTCATAATTTTTGCAGATCAAAATAGTCTAGATAAAAAGAAAGAACAGCTGGAGATGGCATAAAAAATCAACTTCGATAACTGGGTTCAGTACCAGAAAAACAAATTCCACAGATCACCTAATATACTAAAACGAATAGCATAAAATCCCACTAATCACCGGGCATTATACCATCCTACAGCCCTTTACACCATTCATTTTGTATTAACCTTATAGTCATCAAACTCAGTATTTGTCAAAATATTTGAAGCGCCAAAAATTTGACAAGATGTTAACTCAAAATTAGTGAGAGAAGGAGCAACACTAGTTTTCAGTCTTAAATTGCATCACCAAAAGCCAAAATTCTGGTCAAATATCCTGCAAAGTCCATGTATTACTGGCACCCTACTGAGCGCCCATTTTCAATGGCCAACTACAAAATTTGAGGAACATGCAGTTGTTATTTCATGAAAAACCTGTAAAGTTTAAAGTGAGTGACCTTTAAAAATGGGCATCAAATTTGCAAGATAAAATAATAGCTCACATACTTGTCATTAACTTGTCATTTATTTTCTTAACTTATTCTTGGCAGAAGCTAAATCCATGGTTGAATTGAATTTCATTAGTATATGTAGCTTGGCTTATGTATTGATTCCCTCTCTTTCCAGTGTCTGCAGCCTTTCTCCATGGCTTTGGCATTCAACTGATCAATAAACAACTAGTACCACATCATTTGTGAATAACCACAAAAGGCCTCTTCTATGAACGACCAAACACAAAATCTGGGTCACCTGCTTTGCTAAAAGCATTTATAGCCCCCCTGACTAACTCAAATCAAGTCTCTATCAACCTAAGCTTCTGTTTCTGCATTACCACTTCAACTTTCCTAGCTTATCAAACATACATCAAACATATTCCTTTCTAGCATTTACCACTCCAACTTTCCTGCCAATAGTTACTAGCATTTACCTTCATTCTAGGCAAACAATCATAATTCTTCTAGCATACGGCTTCAATTACCCTCTACCAAAGTTTTACTGACATTCAGCAACCCCAGAACAGTTCCAAAGATCACATATTTTCACACTTTATTCTACATATATTGCAAAACCTTCATCAACTTATTATTCCATTGAATAATAGAGTTAATATAGATATATATTTCGATATGCTGCTTTAGAACTTTATTTGGTTGATTCTTCCTACTTAATTTACATTTTCGTATACCAAGTTTACTTAAACAAACTTTTATATTACTTCCCAAAGTATTCCTCCATAATTTCAGCAACCAATGCTGTCTCTATAACTAATACCAAACCAGATGACACAAAATGGCCTAGAATACAAATAAAAAAATAAAGTTTGGCTTATTTAAAAGTCAATGTCACATCCAATGGATAGAATTTTTCACTAGTGTCATACACAAGTGACATCAAATGCAATTTATTCTTCATTATCTCAAAACTGTGGGAAGAAATAAAAGCAAAACGAGACCAATAAGAGCTCAAGGTAGAGAAATATCACTATGTTTCTCATGCCAAAAGGGTTATCTTGATCTTAATAGTAAAGGGTAGAAAATTAATTCTATATACTGCCAGAGTTAGTAATTGCAATATTAATTTGCATTTATCTTGATAAATAAAAAGGGCATGGCAAGGTTCCATAACAGCATGCCTGTCAAGGAAGCAATAACAAGGTTTGAACTCCCAAATATTAGGCGTATTCATGTCTTAGTGTATCCTTGATGTGTTTTCAAGACAAGAACATAATCTTTATAGTTCAAACATAATTAAAGGGTGCAGGAGAAGAATGACTGGGAAAAGAAAGAGCCTAAAAATCTAGGGGAAAGGAAGACGATTTCATCTAAAGAAGGCACATAGAGTCTGCTATAGAATAATAGAAAACAAAATGTGACCATGAGATAGCACATATAAGCTTGCAAGCAACTACAAGATCCAATATTTTTTAGGCTTTCGAAATTCAACTTTCTACCTTAGTTACCAAAAGCAGATGGGTGTGCAGAAGCACAGGCATGCAGAAGTGGCTCTCATAAAATAATAATAATAATAATAATAATAATAATAATAATAATAATAATAATAATCACAAGAAGCACTTAGAAAGTGGGTGCAAGGATGAGTTTCCAAGGAGATTTCAAAGCAAATGCAGAAGATTCCTACTACTAAGCTTCAACCGGACATGGAGTACTTCAATTTGGACTTAAGTCACAACTCATAGTTACCAATAAAGCTATACTATGGAACACTACTTGGAACCTAAATCCTAAAATTAAGTCAAATAACAAACTTGAAAATCAATAAAATATTAATCAGAAATCAAAAACCCCTTTGCTTGACTTTGATTGGACAAAGGCTGCAAACAGAAGACATGCTGGATATGATTCCCACTCATGCTTCTTTTGATACATCATTCTCTCAAAAAGAAAGAAGAGAACTAGGAGGCAAGAGGATATCAAAATGAAGATTAGTGTTCCATAATACAGTATATGCAGCCACATATGTAGATGCAGTTCTCTGATTGTGCACATTGCTTATTTGCAAACAAACTAGGTGCAGGCTGAAAGATGTCACTTACCATTATGCATCCATATACATGACTTGCTTAGCATTTTGGAGCCACAAATGTGGCCCGCTCTTATATGAGCCATGTGGATGGAGCTAGTTCAAGCTGCTGATTAGATTGAATGTGTGTTTGGATCTAGCTAGATATTGGTATTATTAATGATTTTTAATATGTTTAATATGTTACATATATTACTATTGGGCATTAAATACTAATTATAAGAATTGACTATTAGTTATTATTTTTATTAATTTTGCTATTGTTTATCTAAAAAAATTATTACAATCACTATTATAGTTTTTATTGTATTTAATATATTTTTAAATAGTTAAAAAAATTACTAACTGTATATGTGGCCCACATACCACATATGGGCTATGCAGTGCCTCAAGCACCTGCAAACCATAGCCAGCTTTTAAAAACACCGATGAAGATAATGGTTGAGGATGTTGAGGCCTTGGTGTCTTGAAGACAAGTAGTCAGAGCTAGTGCTCCTTTACACATGCAAAGCATACATGCACGTACATTGTGCGCAAGCAAGAGATGCTCACAGCAGAAACACCCATGAACACACCCTATATACCCACATAAATACGAATTCTTAAATACTAGAGTTTGGAAAAATACATGAGTTAGTATGGATGGCTCTAATCCCCAATCCGATCAAAGTTTAATTTATAATTGTCATTTGCTAAATATACTCCCTAGGTCTTAGATTGGGGGATGCACTTACTATTCTCTCTTACAACCAAAACCGTATAAAGTGGGGTATACATATCTAAGATAGGAGTATTTACATTAGTGCGAAGAGGAAGAGCAGTCGAGACAAACAAGTTGAGGCTCATAAACAAAGGCACCCAAGGAGTTTAGTTTACTTTTAGAACATGTGTGTATATGTTCCTTAACAGATTATTTTCTCTCAGTCATTGTCAATGGAGATATTTGTCCATCCTCAAACCATGGTATAGTTGCAATCAGAAAAACGTGAAGCTTCTTTTAATCTTATAAAGATTGATCCTCATTTCAGTTTTTTTTTTTCTTTCAATTTGTTATTGCTACTATTTAGTGCTGGTTTCAATTTGAACATTCTAGACAAGGTTGTCATAATCCCAATCTAATTTAAAACAGAAAAACAACTATAGGTTTCCTTAATCTCCATACTGTGAAGTCAGGGGAAAATGAAAACAGGATTTTAAGAGCTTCGCACCTATGTCATGCTAACTTGGGACTAGCATGGTACATGTTGTGCCATGCTATAACAGTAATTGGCATGCCTAGAATGTTAGCATGGTAGATGTTGTGCCATGCTGTGCTAGTGATCGCCATGCCTATCATGCATGGCACTGCAGTCTGCTAAGTACTAGCATGCAACTGTGCCACCTTATTTGACCCCCAATCTCATCGATATGTCTTTGTTAGTTATCCTGAAGGACAGCAAGAATATTGAGTTCATGACTTGGAAACACATGAAGTTTTTTTCAAGTCGTGATGTAGTTTTCTGCGAGAATGATTTTTCTTCTGTCACCATACTTGACAAGGATCATGAAAATTATGTCATCATACCTGTTCCCATTGCTGATTATAGCACCTTCACATTACACCTCTGGATCACAATGTTCAAAAATAGTGTTCTGCTACATCCCCATCTCCTCCAAGAGATATTTCCTCGATGCCAAATACTGATACACCACCATTAGAACTAGCCATGCAATCTATTCAACTAATTGCACCTACCCAACCCACTACATCCCCATCTCCTCCAAGAGATACTTCCTCAACACTATATACTAATACACCATCACTAGAATTAGCAATACAATCTATTCAACTAATTGCACCCACCCAGCCCACTCCCCTACATGTCACTCCATGTGTCCCTCCAAGAAGCCATTCACAGATACAAGGCTCAGCCTGTGACCAAAGGTTTCACACAACTTGAAGGCCTCGATTATCATGAGACATTTGCCTACAATTCGCTGCCTTCTTGCCGCTACTTATGCAAAAAAAATGGCACTTCTACCAACTCAACATGAACAACACTTTCCTTCATGAAGATCTCCATGAAGAAGCCTATAAGAAACTACCTCCTAGCCTTGCATGTAAGGGAGAGACTCAAGTCTATAAGCTACAAAAGTCACTCTGTGATCATAAACAAGCTTCTCACAATTTATTTGAGAAGTTTTCATAAGTTCTTCGCCAGGCAAGATTTCACCATTCATATCTCGGTTACTCCATCTTTATATCTAATAAGGAAGGCATGTCCATGGTAATTCTTGTTTATGGGGATGATGTCAATATTACAGGAAATAATGCCTCTACCATTGCTTCTCTTAATACCTTTCCAGTCTCAATTTTACATCAAGGATCTTGGTCTATTAAAATTTTTCATAGACATTGAGGTTGCCCGGTCTCGTAACGATATTTTGATTACTCAGAGAGAAATATAGTCTTGATAGTTGATACTCTTTCTGAGAGTGAGTTTCTTGGCTCCAAACTAGCAACATATCCAATTGAGCAACACCACCATCTAACCAATGATACCAGAAAATTATTATCTGATCCAGGCCCATATTGATGATTTGTTCTGCGAATGATTTATGTCACGGTCACTCATCTAGACATCCCCTATATAGTCCATATCTCAAGTCAATTTATGCATCAACATCGTAATGCACATCTTGATGCTGCTCATCAGGTCTTGCAATACTTGAAAGGTTCACAATCTCAGAGGATTTTACTACCTTGAAGTTTCAATTTACAACTTTCTGCCTACACAAATTCGAATCAGGCTAGCTATCCTATGACTAGGCATTCAGCAACTGGTTGTATTATTTTTCTTGGCAATGATCCCATCTCATGGAGAACTACAAAACAAAGCACAGCCTCTTGCTCTAATGATGAAATAGAGTACCATGCTGTGGCTAACATCACCTGCAAACTTGTATGGTTAGGATACTTGCTATTGGAACTTGGTATTACTCAGTCACAGTCAATGCAACTCTATTGTGATAACCAAGTGGCCATGTATATCCCAAGTAGGTACAACCAACCTAGTGTTTCATGAGATGACCAACCACATTGAGTGGATAGCCATTTTTTTATTTCATTTCAACTTCAACTTGCATATATCTTCACCAGGGCAGTTGGTAAAGCCCAGTTCATATGATAATATGCAAGTTGGGTGTTTCTACTCTACACACGTAAACTTGAGAGAGAGTATCAAGCAACAAAGTCATGTCCATTTTCATCTCTCTACAATCACCGGTATCTATTTTTATATTTGAGCTCTCTATGATTATGAGATTCTTTTTCCATATTTTTACTAGACAACCCAGACAAGCATGTGCACTTTTATCTCCATAATCATTTGGATCCATTTCTATATTTATGCTATGTACAATCATAAGATCCTTTATTGTTGACTTAAATACCATATAGCTGTTTCTAAGATCATGAAATTTATATTTTTAATTGCCCATAAATTAGGAGATTTTTATTATATAAGATTATGTATATTCAAGAAATACAATAAAGAAGATCAAGTCATTCTTCCCAACTAATTTCTCAACTCTCGTGAGGTATTTGATGATGTGCAATTCATGTTTATATACGGAGCCCGATATTCTCCAAAGTAAATTTATTAAAAAAAGAAAAAAAACTTTGGATAGAGGTTTGTGTACACTATATTTTGCGGCAAACTGATCATATTCCAGCACTCAAACTATATTTTGCAAAGTTAATGAAAATGCACTAAAATTGCTTCCGGGGAAAAGAACAGAGTTAAAATGCACCGACCTGATGAAGCCATTTTGATTGAGATCGGCGGCGAACAAATCCTCGATGGTCAGATCCCGGTGCAGCACCCATTTGGCGATCCTCCGGTGCCGCTTATCGATCCTGGCCTCTGCCAGGTACAGAAACGCCCTCGCGACCGCCAGGGTCGACACCAACAGCCAGAAGGAAGCGAAAATCCTACCCGGCAGCGTCTTGAATGCCCGGTCCCCATACCCGACGGTCGTCACCGACATCACCGACAGATAGAGCGAGTCCATCCAGTCAAGATCCTCCACCAGGTACAGAGCCAGCGTGCCCGCACCGATGCAGAGCAGCACGACGCCAATCGCGAGCGCGACCTTCAGCCGGATCCTCATCCGCCCCTTCTCGGCGTCGAAGATGTAGCTGGCGGCGCCGGCCCCGGCGCGGGCACCCTCAAGAATCAAATTCTCCTGGACGTCGAGGACGTAATTGACGGCGCCGGAGAGGAGGACGTCGATGAGGCCGAAGCCGACTAGGACGAAGACGCAGGAGAAGGCCTTGGTGGCGGGGGTGAGGGGGTAGATGTCGCCGTAGCCGATGGTGCAGAGGGTGACGATGCAGAAGTACAGGGCGTCGACGGCGGGGTGGGTCTCGACGCCGGAGAATCCCTGGGGGTTGATGGAATAGACCAGGACCCCGAGGGACAAGTAGACGAGAAGAAGAATGGAGGACTGCCTGAGGATGGAGCCGGCGGAGCCGAAGTTGGGGGTATTGGAGGAGTCGGGATTAGAGGGGAGGAGATCGCGCACGACGGCCATGGCGGGCGCGGTGCGGGCGCGGTGGAGGGTGGACTTTTGGCGGGGGAATGACGCCATGGCTGGGTCGGAGGTGGAGGGGAGCAAAGAATCTTCGATCTCGGAGGAGGAGGGGGAGGAAGACAAGGGAAGAGGGTTCGATAGTTGGGAGCGGAGAAAGTGGGGTAACAGCGACTCCTCTTCTTCCATTCCCAATTCTACGTACAAATAAATTCTGGGCAAGATATGAGGAAGATTTATAGCTCTTTTTTTACTCCTCTGCTTTATTTGAGAGCTCCACTTGAGAGGTGAGAGCTTTTTTTTTTTTTTTTTGGCCTTCTTCTAGAGAGAGGAGAGGACAAGCAGACAGGAGAGGGAGAGAGTTTAATGATGGCCGTCCGTATGATATGGCTGATGTGGTCCGGACTGATCTGGCCGTCCAATAGAAAGGCTTATTTGGATCGAGGGTAATGCCACATCACCTTCGTACTGTGTTTAAAAATGGAATGCTCGTGCGGACGGACGGGTGGGTTTTATGGGGTCGCTTTCTTCGGATTGATTTGGAAGTACGGGGATCGCGGATATTAGCGTGCGCATAAGGAGTTATATACGGGAGGAGACGTATGCTTGAGGAAATTTTTTATTATTATTATTTTGTACATCAGCCGCTATCATTGCCCTTGCATGAGCACAGCTAGCTGCATCATAACTACATAAATCAGAAAAAATAAAGGACGGGATCCAAAAAAATCTTGAAAATAATAAATAATAAATGAGGTAATTTTAATCCGCAGCTTGATTTGTCTTCCCAAAAATGTGTTGACCTAGGCAACACGCACGTTGTGCTCAACCCCCTTGGAGGAAAGGTTTAATCGTGAGAGTGGTTACCTTCTATTCTTTAATGAGCGTGGGGCCAAATGTGGAAAAGATTTGAACCAATGGTGACCAGACTTAGAGGTTTTAACTTCCTTCTTCATGAAGATTACAACATAAAGGCCATGGTGTCCATCTGGCAACCATATTGTTCCACTTGTCTAATCTTTTCTTTCCATATTATCAAAAGATCAAAAAAAAAGAGGCTACGGTCATCAGCTGGATTCATAGGGTTCGAGGGTCGTTGCTGCTGACTATCCCTTGATTCACGATATCTGGATGATGATGAGGAACGGAGGGGTTGTCCAGGCGAAACATATATTTAGAAAAGCTAATGAAGCTGCGAATTGGATGGCCACGTATGTGGCTAACCATACCAGTAGCACCCTGTGGGCAGGGAATGAAGAGCTGTCTCGGAAGCTCCGTGATATTTTATGTTCCAATTTTATTGAGTGCATCCGTACACGTATTATATGAATCACCTGGTCTAGCGGAAAAAAAAAGCTACCTCCAAACCCAACTTATTATCTACTTTCAAAAATAAATAAAAAATAATAAACATCATTATTCAGTCCATCGTTTTGATATAAAATTCCTGATAAAATTTCTGATAATAAAATAAACAATAATTTGATGGCTAGTCACCAATGATATTTATAATAAAAATATTTCAAAAACTGAAATTCCAGTTATTCAATTTTTTCCTTGCATCTTATCACAATAAAATAAAAATCTTGTTCCAAGCTCAACAAATTTTCTACTTAATAAATAAATAAAAATTAAAGATCATCACGGTGTTTTTCAAAAAAAAATGGCTAGTCTACAAAATTTTTGAGTACCATACTAGTTACCCGAATATCCAGAATATATCCCAGCAAAATAGAAGAAATCTCCCACAGCTTGGAGCAAGAAGATTAACCATCACAGTTTATCAATTCTATATGAAAATTAATTGGGAGATACAACTAATACTATTAGCCCTTTGTACAAATCCCTAGTCGCCATATTATTCTAGTTTAGTATCAGACAGGTGATTGATAGCAGTAATCATATTATAAACATCTAGAGTCCATCCTAGCGGCAGAGCTGTGCGTGGCATGGGAAGATCTCGTATATGTCAGAGTATATTTGGAAGCTCAGCGGATATTTTTGGAGAGTGATTCTGCCATAGTGATTGAGTAAATTAGGAGTAGACATGCTAGGCCAGATCTACACCCACTAGTCACTGATGTTTGCCACCTTCTGGACAGTTTTGACTCTTTCTGGGTCGTACATGTATTTCAGAAGGAGAACAGTGCGATGAATTGAGTCGCCTCCTCAGTAGCTTATCATTCTGGGACTTTCCTATGGGATGGCACTGGCTCCATCTATTAGGGTCTCGATCATGTTTTGCATTCTGATTCATCGTGGCATATTCATATCCATATGTAGTGAGATGCCAGTTTACGCAAAAAAAAAAAAAGAAAAAGAAAAAAGAAAACACCTAGAGGAATCCAAGACCCAAGAGTACGTTCATTTTTTTAATGGGGCATGCTTTAGCTACATAGGTATATATGTATGTTCACATCATTCGCATACAGCATCAGGAATAACCCTCCTGAACTTATTTCGCACTTCGCTGCCATGACGAAGCAGGCCGGCGAGCCGCGCTTTAGTGCCCCTCGAGTGCCATTGGCCCCGCACGGCGGCCATGTGTGGCGCTTCAACTACCCCAGCCCGCCCCGACGAGACGCGCGGCCTGGATCCGCGACTAGTCCAATGTCATTTGCAATGCCGCTCGGTACTTTAGAACCCCCAGGGTGAGCTTTCGACGAATGCCCCCCTAGGGTAGTAGAAGGTGCTGCCGCCGCCACCAGGGGGCCCTGCCTTTCGGAGCTAGCACGCCCGCCGGCCCGTGGCGAACGCGCCGAGCTCTTGAGCGCAGACGAAGTCGGCATCTTGCCCCACGCGCGCCTTCGGCCACGGGCGGTGGCCGCGCGTAGCGCGTCAGCTTCCTTGGCCCGCCCGGACGAGCGGCATGCACAACCTGTGCACGACAGGCAGCCTTCCTCGAGGTGCCCGACCCACGATGTACATCGGCCTTTCCCTCCCTTCTACCGGTGATGCGCTTCTGTTCTTAACCGAACGGGTTGTGCCTCCCGTCCTGTGCGTGTCAACCCCCGACCCGTGTGCACGAGACGAGCATCCGGGCTGACCCGTTTGCAATTCTCCTCCGTACTTTAAAATCCCGCTGGGGTGGTAGGAGGCTGCTGTCGCGGCCCCGGATTTTAGGTGAGTGTTGTATTTGTGCCTACAAGACAAGGTGCGTCCCCACAATTCGCAGATGATAAAAAAAAATCGGCACTGGTCATACATTAAGCATGCCTCAAGAAAAAACTCCTTAAATATGAAAGAAGCATGTGCATATCAGATAGAAGCAAAATGGTAAAGAGGTGTCTCGAACATTATTAGAAGCATCATTGGAAAATAGTGGGGGAAACACAACATCAGCCCATTGCTAGAATGGTATGATAAACACATGCGAAATGCATAAGAAAGAAGGTGGAAACTACCAAGAAACTGGTACCCAGTGGTTCCCAAGTGTTGCACAAGTCTCAAGAAAATTATTGAAAATCACAGTTTATATGTTTATTAAGTCGAAAAGATTTCTGGACCAATCCGCATCTCAGTTCTCCATGTTGTAATTTTTTTCTTTAATAATGCAAACAAGAAGAACAGCAAATATATTGTTGTTCTGACTGGTAATCAGCTCTGCAATTTCATCGTTGTCATAAAAATGGAACTAAAAATAGCGTACTGTAAAAGACTTGCTGTTACAGAATTGCATCAGTTGTTACAGAATTTCTTCAGCTCTCGAAGAACAACAGCTCTACCATGGCATCCCGATGCTTTGGGGAAGACCAAGCATTGGCTTTAGCTGAACCAAGAACCTTCAATACCCAATCAAATGCAAAAATTGGCTCGCCTAGGCGAAGAAATTGGCTTTTATTCCTTGCGTCAAATTCAATTCTGGAATCAACTCGAAAGATGAAGGGTCCAACAATCTGCAATGTGGATGAATGATACTTACAAGATAAGCAAACTTATAATGCAAACAGGAAAAGACGACTTATGATTTGTCTTGAAAGAGAAAGTGAAGCATGCATTAGGAATTTGTAAAATTACATCATCTTGCTAACTTTAAGTTGAAATAGCAACCACATCTGGTGCGAGGGGACACCATACGTAGGATGACCCACAAATTGAAGCTCACTAAGTGGGGGTTGCGGTGATGGAACCGAAAGGTTGTAGATGACATTTTTAGATGCCTGAATAAGATGGAAGCGTCTATTGCTGACCTTCAGAAGAGAGAGGATAGTAGTAGAGTTTTGTCGGAGGAGGAGCTAGCAAATCTTTTGGGGAAGCTGGCTTCGCACCATTCTCTTTTGTAGCAGCAGGAGGTATCTAGTGGCAGAAGTCTAAAGTGCAGTGAATCAGGAAGGGAGATAGGAACACCATATTCTTCCGCCAATCTACCATCATCAAGAGATAGAGAAACTTGGTCCGATCCTTAAGAGATGATAATAGGCAAAGAGTGGAGGAGGAAAGCAAGATCAGATAGATGATGTTTGATTTCTTTAGATCCAAGAAGATCAAGGGTCGCAATCAGGATGTGGCCTTCCAATTTCCGCCCTTAGATGCAAGGGTTGGGGAGGTAGAGAACATCGGCCTCATTGAGAATGTCTCAGAGATCAAGGTGCGGGGGGCTTTTGGGGCCTTGATGGAGGATAAAGCCCTGGGATCGGATCGGTTCCCTTATTCTTTTTTAGAAGATACTGGAGCATCATTCGGAGGGAGGTGGTAGAGATAGTCGAGTTGTTCTTCAATATGACCATGATGTCGAATGCCTGGAAGGAGACCTTCATTACCCAGATTTTGAAGCGCCAGAATATGACAGAGCCTAGCCACTTAAAATTAATCAGCCTATGCACTATCTTCCATAAGGCAGTGGCGAAGATCATAGTGGGTAGGATAAAGCCGGTGCTTCCTAGACCAATTAGTTTGGAGTAGGAAGCCTTTATGGAGGGTTAGAGCATTATGAATAATGTTCTAATTACCTAAGAGCTAATGTTCGATCTGCAGCATACCTCATGTTGACGGAGTCTCATGGTAGTGAAGCTCGACATGGAGAGAGTTTATGACACAGTCCGCTGAGATTTTCTCTGGTATGCCTTTGAGAGGTTCGACTTTCACGAGATGTGGATTGGCTGGATTATGGGCTATGTGCGGGTTCCTTCCTTCTTCAACTTTATTAACGGCTCGCCGACACTATTTTTCCTCACCACTAGGGGGTGCAAATGGGTCGGGTTGGGTCCTGGGTGACCCCGATCTGACCCGGTTTTTTGTTCGGGTCCTAATTTTGGACCCAGATCCGACCCGGTTGAAGATCGGGTCGGGTCGGGTTGGGTCCGGGTCGGGTTCGGATCCGAGTTGGGTTGGATTCGGATCCGAAACGGGTCCAATTTTTTTATATTTTTGGGAAAGAATTTGGACAAATCTAATTTGGTCATATCATTATTATGAGGTGGTGGGTGACCCATGACTTGAAAGACTTGCAACTGACCTCCAGCCAGAACAGATGGCCCTGACTTACTAAGTAAGTCGGTCTACAAGCCAAATTTCATATCACACTATTTTTTGTCCATATGACTGATTGGAC
>JAOXJJ010000152.1:31780-55054 GCA_025769935.1 Phoenix roebelenii
CAGACCCGACCCATAAAATGATTCGGGTCCAATTTTAGGACCCGACCCGGACCCGCGGGTCCTAAAATTCGGGTCGGATCGGGTCTACGCGGGTCGGGCCGGATCGGGTCTCGGGTCGACTCGACCCATTTGCAGCCTTACCACGATCGGACTGCGTCAAGGTTGTTCTCTGTTCCCTTATCTATTCATTATTTGGGCTAACGTGTTATCCCGAGCCTTGCAAGTGGCATGTCATGACCAAGCATTGGATGCCTACATGCCTTCCTTGGGGAGTCATGAGGAACGTGGTGGTTCTCATATGTATTCTGGAGAATTACTAAAAGGCCTCAAGTTAGAAAGTGCATCTACTTAAGTCAACCATTTGTTTCAGCCCAAAGATCAAGATGCGGGTGAAGCAGACCATTAGGGAGCTCCTTGGAATGAGGGAGTAGGAGGAACCGTGGAGCTACTTAGGTGTTCCTATTACTAAAAGAAGACTCCAGACGATGAAGTGCCTCGGTGTGTGCAGCGCATCCAAAAGCGCCTGGAGGGTTGAAGATTCTTTTTCTTATCTATGATGGGTAAGTCGACCCTCGTGAGATCGGTTCTGAGCTTCATACCAGGCTACATCATATCTAATCCGTCGTGCTAAGGTCCGTGTTGTCGAGGATTGAGCAGATACTTTGTAGCTTCCTATGGGGTTCATATGGTGGTAGGCATGGTGTGCACTTGATCGCCTAGAAAGTGGTCTGCTAATGAGTATAGGAGGAAGGGCTTGGTGTCCAGTCTCTACTGAGGAGGAGCCCTAGTGCTTGTGGAATCTAGTGATGAGGGCTAGGTACGGCCTATAGACACTGACAGGAAGATTCGAAGTACATGGAAGAGCTCTTTTATGTGGAGGGAGATCTATGCGCACGTTCCAAGAGTATTGGCTAACACCATATGGCTTATTGGGGATAAACGAAGTGTGGACATGATGGGTGACCCCTAGATGCATAACCTCCTGCTAAGGCTCTGGCTAACCATGTTTAATGTTGAGGCTATGGGAGGATTGTGAGTCTGCGATCTTCTCTGCCCCGATGGGAGAAAGTGGGACTCTAGCCAAATTGGTCATCTCTTTGGTGAGCACTGGCAAAGAGAGTGCAATCGGTGGTTGTTCCAGGGCGTGACGCTTCAGATGTGAGGGTTTGGAGCACTTCTTGCAGCCTGAGGATCAGTGTGAGGGATCTCTATGACCTCCTTAGGAGTGAGCAAATCTAGAATCGAGATTATGCCTAGATTTGAGGCTTTGGTCTTCACCCAAGAGTTGCTTTGTTTTTATAGAAGGTAACCTGGGGACATCTCCCATCTAGGACTGACCTAAGCAGGCACGGGTTGAGTATCCCGCCGACTTGCTTCAAGTGTGGGATGGAAGAGTCCGTGGGCCACGTCCTCTTTCAGTGTGACTGAGCAGTGTGGGTGTGGAGACTTTCTAATATTCCACCGAAGGTGCCCCACGAGACGACCTTGGTTGGCTATTTCCTCCGGGTGTTAGGGAGGTGGTCAGGTGTGCCTCACTCCCATCATGGAGCAATTATGGTTACATATATTGTCCATCACATTTGGTTGGCCAAAAATTTTTGGATCTTTGAGGAGAGCAGTCTGATGCCTAGGCTTGTTTTAGAGAAGGTGCGTATGCAGGCTGTGGAAATCATCCATGCATGTCTATCTAGAGAGCCTATGACAGCTCAGGGCACCTCGGACTCTACCTCTACTCTTGTAGTATCTCGAACGGTGTATATCACATAGAAGCCCCCCCTTCCGAGCTTTCTCAAGGTTAATTTCGATGAACGTATATTGGATGGCGGCAGGAGGGTGGTACAGGCTTTGTAATTAGAGGCCCAAACTTTAGAGTGGCGGCAGCTAGAGGAAGCCTAATTTTTGATATCTTGGTCCTTGGGGCGGAGCTAAGGGCAACCTGGGCTGAAGTTAGTGATGCTCGGTGTGTGCTGAGGGTTAGCACCATCCTGTTAGAGGATGACACGGCCACAATGGTTCGGTTGGATCCGGGGACACCCTAGAGAGGTAGAGGGCCACTACACCCTGCTTCGAGACATCGGGGGTATGGCTGGCGGTGGCATCACCTTTGGGGCAAGACATGTCTAAGGAAGACGAATGGAGTTGCGGACTGAGTGGCTTTCTTCATGGCAGATCACTCGAGTGAGGTTCTTTGGACCTGTGAGGCGGAGTTGCCTCTGGCGCTTCGAGACCTACTATATTTTGACTTTTTTGGATGTATTCATACCATATCTATGTAAGTCATCTGTTATAGCAAAAAAAGAAACATAGATAAGTGTGGTCAATCGACACAAATCATAATGACGGGTGTGATTTTTTTTCCCATAATTTTGCTCCCACTCTTAGCTAGTACATTTTTTCTGCACTGGCCTCACCCAGACCGCAACTCAACTAATGAACAGATATTTTTTTTAATGAAAAAGAATTATAAGTAGAATACTTTAGAATAATTTCATTATATAATGAGAATGATAGCTGCAACCTAACAATTACATTATTCATGTGAACAATGTAATATCATAGATTGTGGGAAGTTTTCCTTCTCTATTCTAGATTGGATGGCTGATACTGTAATCTAAGACTGCCAAGGGGCTATTTACATGTTCGCTTCCCCCAAGGACCAGCGCACTGCTTTCCCTTGACCTCCCTATTGATCTGGAAAGATTTATACCTCATATATAAAATCCTGTTCGAATCTTGTTTCCAAAATAAACACTCTTGCCCATGGATGATTACAAGTTTGGCAGGCTAGGCTACCAATCCATCATAGAAGGAAAGCTTTTTGACTTCTCCTAATTGTCCTAATATTGGAGTTGTAATTGCAAATAACTAGCTCTTTGATAGAAATAATTAAGCAATTCGAGTACTTCTATTATATTTATTTAACAATGTAGCATATACAAATGACATATGATTGTCCATGAGTAATGTCTACAAGGAAGAGAGCAAGTTAAACCCCTAAATTCTTGGTCAACTCAATCCCTACTAAAATGAAGACTTTCGGCAGATATGATTATAAAAGGTTAGTCGAAGATATGGAATTTTCACTTGGGAGCTTTCTTAGGCAAAGGAGAAGTTCCTGCTTCAATTTATAATGGATAGCAGTTTGCAGATTGCAATGAATACAATTATGAGGGAAAAGATAGTGATCATTTACTAGTCCACTGCAATAGACTGATGAGGTCTATAAAGAAATGAAACAGTGACTAAATTGCAAGTTGACATATGATAAAAGGTGCAGTTTTGTTAACACACTCACCATGCCATGTCGTCTGATGCTTTATGAACTCAAGGTGGGATTGAGCTCAAACATTTCAATCTGACTTCAATTTGGGCTTACGCTTAACTAGGATTGAGATCCAACTTGAACTTGACCTGACCTAACCGAGTCCAACCTAACCCAACCTAATAAATAAATAAATACATAAATTATATCTATGTTTCCATTGAAAATACTTATCTTCTTCATAAATGCACCCAAATAAGATCCCAATAACTTCAATGCTAACCTAACCCTGGGGAGGGATTTGTATAAAGTGACCACTCCAAAGGAGAAATTACTGCCACCTACAGATCCTTTAAATGCACTTCCAGTTCCTACAGCTTAATTCTATGATTTAAGTTTTATCTCCTTTGTCTTCTGGACACAAGGCATATCAAAGCCTGGGTGGTTTTGTTGGAGAGCTTAGCACAATGGAATAAGCAATTGACATGATAATCTGGGGGTACCCATTCTCATTACCTTCATGAGGCTGATCTTAAGCATAAAGAATAACTTTTGTTCAGAGCAAAGTTGGTAAAAAAAACCCTATCAAGGCTTCACCACGAGCTGCAAACTCAACCAAATTATCGAGACAAATGCATGATGAATGAAGTGGTACACCGCCATGTGGTGCACAAGGTGTAGAATATCAATTATCCTGACTCCGACCCTACCCTAAACCAATCTGGACTTGCAGACCTATGGACCGGGTATGGGTCCAAAGCTAAGAACATAAAACATTTCAAGTTAACAGTCCTCAGATCTTGTAAAAGTGAAACTTTTATATCCTTCAAGAGAGTAATTGATTTAGGAATAACTTTTATGAACTCAATGTGTAGGTAAACCCAGCTACGAGCTCGTTAGTTTACCTGGTATATATCTTATTGAACCCAGTTTGGATAGAAACTGATGATTTGCTTTGAAGGTATGAACAACATGAAAATATACCACTTCAACAAAGAACAATGGAAACTTAGCTTATCTAGTGAATTTATCAATAGCCCTGCAGCCGCACTCGTTTGCAAAAAAGAAGAGGCTTGGGTTCAAAACTTGAGAGGTGTTATTCCCTCCCTATTATTTGGAACTGCATAATTCGACCAAGTGAGTATTCCCTCCCTTCTACAAAATACACAAACAAAACAATGAGCAAATGAAACAAAAAACTCATCATCTGATAGCTTAAGCTGCTTTCCTAATACAAGGATAATCACAAGTGTTCTTTATCTTCTATGATCTACCAACAATCCAAGAAAAAGCTTGGCATCCCATTTCACTTGTACGATATCGAGCCGCCATGGTAACACCAACGAATTTTCCAAAATAATTGTCCGCCTGGGAGTATTCAGTGTCCCAAGCGATTTTGTTTTGACTGCAACCTTAATCATCCTTTACAGAACTTACATGAGCTAAATTTTGGCAGTTCATACCTTACCAGGTCTTGAATAATACTGCCAATATAATAAGGAAGCTATTGTAGTGTGACTAATGCTCCAACAATGCATGCTTTTCAGCCCCAGCACCTGCAAGCCTAATTCATCAGCATCAGTAGTGATCTCTTAATTCGGTCAGCCCCTCCACCCTAGAGTTACTACAAAAAAAATGATCTTTTCCGGAGCTTATTAGAGCCAATACCGACGCTTATAAGCCTCGATAATTTTGGCGCCGATGCTTTTGAAAGCATCGCAAAAGCGTCGGTAGGAGGGAAATGAATTTTTTTTTTGCCGACGCTTTTTGAAAGCATTGGCAAAAATGAAAGCTTTACCGATGCTTATAGGCGTCTGGCTATCTTGGCTTCTGTCGACACTTATTAGCATCAACCTCTACCGAGCAACCTCATATATACTACACTCTTTCAAGAATTAAGAGTCTGTTGTCTACGAAGAAGCATGATCTGATCTGAAAATTCAAGCATGGAAATATGTTTGTTTTACAAACTCCATTAATGAGATGCTGCAAAAAAGAACATATAATAGGATCTTGGTGCAAATTATAATAAATTACATATAATCTCATCAATGATGTTTCATTTACAAATTACAATAAACTGTAAAAAATTTCCAAACCCCATCTGGGGTTCCATTTATAAATTACAAATTACATCCCCATCCCCATCCCCATCCCCATCTGGGGTTCAATGATGTTTTATTTACAAATTTCCAAAAATTTCCTAACCCCATCCCCAACCACAAACATAGACCGATGCTTACCAACATAATCTCATCTGAGGATGTTTCATTTCTCCCCTATTTTTACTGACAAAAGAAGCGAAAACTAGAAGCGAAAATCCTATAGTTGAGCATCTCCTTGTACCTCACGATGGAGTCCAGCCATTGAAGCTCGAGTTGCTGCCGGAACCAGTTGATGAAGTCGTCGGCGCAGGCGTCCACCTCCCCTCCCGCCACCCGGTCCTCTGCCTTCACCTCCTGCCACCCGATCCTCCACCTTCGCCTCCCACCGCCTGCATTGTCCGCCTCCTCCGCCTTTGCGACGAGCTTCACCAGCACCTCCCCTACTGTCGAGCGTGCATCCGTCTGGATGAACTGGTGGTGCTCCTCGCCGGCAGGATCGGCCTCCAGGGCATGGATCGCCTCCGCAGCCTTGGAGACGGCGGGATCCGAGGCTAGGGTTTCCATCCTCCCAACTAGAGATGGGCATCGGGCTGTGTCGGGCCCGGCCCGGCCCAGGCCCACCGGGCCACAGACCAAACACAGGCACGGCCCGCTTAACCTAAAGGCTAAGCCCGGCACGGCCCTAGGCTTGTGGGGTGGCAGGCCATGCCGGGCCCGGCACGGGTGGTGCCGGGCACGACCCGTCTGGTCAAAAAAAATAGCCGTTATGGGTAGCCCATAACGGCTATTTGTGGCTTTTTACCCATTTTGCCCCTCCCAACAGCCATAAAACGGCTAATTTGAGAAGTATTTTGAGGGAAAAAATTTGTTCCTAACTGGCCCGCGAGCCGTGCCGTGCTTGTACCACGAATCGTGCCAGCCCAAGCTCTTATGGGTCGTGCCGGGCTCGGCCCACGGGCCAGAAATTCTTAACTCAGCCCGGCCCCCTTTTATGAGTCGTGCCTAGCACGGCTCGTTACTGTAGCAAGCAGGCCGTGCCTGGCACGACCCGCTTCGTGCCGGGCCATGCCGAGCCATGGGCGGCCCGGCCCAATGTCCGCCTCTACTCCCCACCCCCTCTCTCTCTCTCTCTCTCTGAGCGGCTAGGTTTCTCTGGGGGGATTGGGCTTTTATAACGGAATTGGCAGTAGTGTCGTGGGGAGTCCAACGACGCTTTTAAGCATCGTCTAGCCCAACACACTTTCCTCCTCTTTGCCTCCGACGACGCTTTTAAAAGTGTCGTGAACACTTTTCTTTTTTTCTTTTTCTTTTTTGCCTCTGATGACACTTAAAAGCGTCGTTTTACCGTTTGCTTTCAACAACGACCCAGTTTAGTGTCGTCTTATTTTTATTTCTGCCAACACGACTTAGAAGCATCGGCAAATTTTGGCGTTGGAGCCAAGATTACCGACACTTCTACCTAGCGTCTGCATGTACTTTTCTGTAGTGAAAATCTCTCTTATCTTTTGTTGCTTTCTCAGAAAATACTGAAGCTAGTGGACTTAGTGCTTTGAAACTTTTTTCTTTTTGTTCCTTTTTCTTTTTCTCTAGAAGATTGCAAGATGAAAGTTTCACACGCTGGTAATAGGAAAGACACCAATGCGAAATTCGAGTTACTGGAACACTTGTTTATCAACTTCTAAGACAAGGTAGGGGAACCTTCTCACTTCGCAGGCAAAAGCATGGCTGCCAACCCACCTACTCCAAATATCTCTGGCTTTAGCAAATGCAACTTAAATTGGAGGACTACCCTAACAGCTGCTTAAGCAATACAGAACTTCCCCAAATATATGATAAGAAATTAAGCATATCAAAATAATATAGATGCTATAGTAAAATACAGGGTGAGAAGGTCTACAGAGGTTTTAAAGATCGTTTAATATGATCAGGTTTTCATATATAATGTATTAAAATACAAATTAAAAGAAATAACTGGCATCCGAAGTCTGATCTGAATGTTGAAGGCTGCTCCTACTCTCTGATCCTCTTCTGCTCTCTCTAACACAGAGTGGCTGTATTTTGTATATTTAATGTGTTCGGCGTCTGGGTCTAAAGCAAGTGGATTCCCATGAACACAGCTAGACAACAGAACATGAATAACTAGACAACAGAACATGAATAACTAGACAAAATGGATCTTAAGATCCGAGTTTCAGGACAATCTCTAAATAAGCAGTTTTTTAATATTATTTTTGCCCCTTAAAAATGGAAAACTCCTAGGTACCACAAGAGAGCATCTGAATAAGATCAAACTTATGTTTGGAATTTCTAGGGAACAAAAGAAAACATATTGGAACCTTGAGTAAGAAGCTGGGAGGAATACTATAACATAATATTCTTCTAGATTACATGTGTACAAGTTAAGCCTTTGGACATTAAGCAAAAGGAAAAAGGCAAAAGACATTCATGCCAAAGGCAACAATTCACATCCTGCAGGTACCAGCACATCCTACAGGTACTGCACCCCTTCTGAT
The DNA here is from genome assembly GCA_025769935.1 of Phoenix roebelenii. NCBI lineage: Eukaryota > Viridiplantae > Streptophyta > Magnoliopsida > Arecales > Arecaceae > Phoenix > Phoenix roebelenii. Next base: position 39,661 of record JAOXJJ010000152.1, read on the forward strand.
GAGTATTTGGGTGCCTCCAGAACACTTGTTCGCTCATGAACTAGGACATCGCTGCCACCCTGATTGGAACTGGTTGGGACAAACTAGGACACAAGTCAGGCTGTCCAATATTGGCTAGGATAGCTGGAACCGACACAAAAAAGAAGGGAGGGAAAAAAGAGAGCCCACTAGACTCTCTTTAGACGACTCTTGTTTGGGCACAGCAGAGAGGAAAACCGAGAAATAGAGGAAGGGGATCAAAGGAGAGAAGAAAGAAGAGGAAGAATTTAAACTCCATCACCAACTCAAAAACCCAATTAGGGACCTTAAAACATATAAAAGATAAACAAAAAAAAAAAAACAAATGGTGTCCCAGTACTTTGTTGGGATGCGAACCTTCCAGAGTATTGGATGGGAGTGTCCCGATACCATGCTGACCTAGGACCAAACTGAGATGGGTACCGATACCAGGACTTGAATCCTTGGCAAAGAGCTTCACGCTTTGACCTTAGATAAGTTAAAAAGACGAGGAAGATGAAGGAAAATAAGGAGACTCCAAAACCACCAATTGTGAAATAGTAGTTTTAAACTAACACTTCAAAAGCTTCCACAAAATGTAATAATCCAAACTAAATTTTACCTTTCACCACTCTTTATATATACATCTTCTTTAACAAGGTCGAAACAAATTTCTGAAAAGAATTTGAAATGGAAATCAAAGAATCAGTTATCTTAACATTAGATAACATAAACTACCCTGAAACCAATCACAGATTTGAACATGTCACCCACAAACTCCGCCAAGCTATTTGAAGCCCACACCACTACTCAATTCTTGCATTTGAAAACTCCCAGGGATGAGGCCAAAGTGAACTTTTCAGAACTAAGAGCCTTTGATAATTCAATCATGCTTTCCTCATATGGACTCTGATCAATGCAAGTCTGGATACATTAGAAAATCTCCAACGAAAGGCTCCCAGAGGGTATTGTTTGGCAAAGCATTCTTTCCAGATCTTGCAGTAGAATCATAAACGGCCTTCCTAATTATTATTTGTTTCAGATTGCATACAGTTTTTATATTACGACTTTTGCACTGAATTGCACATATTATTTTAACATGGCCATTAATCTGTTCAAAGCAACACTATTTAACCAGATAAATGTAATATTAGAAAAATATTGGACTCCTAGTTTGGCAATATCCTGTTTTTTAAGATTTTAAGTATAATTCAGCCATGTTGAGTTTATGTTTGTGGTTTAGATAGAGCCAGTAAGCTACTTTTACATATTAACGTGCTTGTCCTCAATGTTTCACATAATTCATGTCAATGCTATTTCTCAATGATCACTTCCTGCTTTTGTTTCCCTGTTGCTTCACGCTCTCTTCTCCCCTCATTGCAACTGTAGATGCAACTAATAAGCCCCACATGTTAAGTCAGCACTGGAACCCAGATGAAGCTTCTTTGGGCTGGCTACCTGTACTTTTCTAATCATTGTCTGACAGTAGAATGCACCAACATGCTTTTTAATCATTGTCTGGCATATAAGCCCCCTCCCCGCAAAACACCCACCCTCAGGGCCCAAATTACCTTTAGAAATTAGAAGAGGCTGCTAGAATCAATATCATATTTGGATTCAGGGTAGAACACCTCGATATGTTTATACTTTGAATGCAGATAATTTCTGTATCAAACTCAATGCATGATACAGGTCCACTTGAATAATTATATATTTTGCACATGGTTCGTTGTTTCATATATATGGCAGCGCTTGATAAAAATTTGTGAAATAATTATTCATGAATGTTAAAAATCTAGATTTGTAGATTCATTTTTCTTCTTGATTGTATCTTCAGTTATCAATCAGTTTACTAGAATTCATGTACCTGTATCCAAACACAAGTTTTGGATAATGATGATCCACATAAGCCACTATCAAGGTATGAAGATTATAGCTACCACCACAAAAATAATTTTCCATAATAATCTCATGTTACATGAACTCTTCTCCACTCCAAATTTAATTATACCCTAAAGTTCATCAAAAGAAGTGTTTTTCGGCCTTTCTTACCTGTAACTTTTAACCGAAGTTGTTTTGGTGTTTATGACATGACTTCTAATGCTAGGAATGAGGAAGTGTCATAACAATTTATAACCAAGTTTATAAGATCAGTGAATAAAGGGGAAAAAAGTAGTTCTACAAATTTTAGCTCAGTCAAAGATTAAGAGCACCCTACTAGAGCATGACCATTTATCTAGAAATTACCTTGCATAAGATCCTTTTGGATCCTTGAGACCCTTTTAACTCTGTTAACTCTTGTATTATATATTATTTTTATTTATTCAATTCATACCAATTTTAATTTTGCATTGGTAGTGAAATACTGCATAATGTTCCAAAAAATGCTCCTTCAGTCAATAAAATGGAAGCTTACATTTACTCACTTGATGAGTCCTGCCAAAACTGATATCTGGGCCACCTTCAGGAGGTTTTAGAATTTCATGCTCATAGTTGACAGACATGAGACATAATCCATGAGGTGGAGCTGATAATGCAAACTTTGCAAGCTCTCTACGATCCTGAGCAGCTAGGATCCTTGGAACAACATTGGGAGGCAATGCTTCTCTTCCAATTTGAAGTAGCAAAGCTACCTGCAGAAAGATAACTATGAGGAGATTTCTGATAGGTTACATAGGGAAATAGAAAAGTCACAAGCAAGAATATCAAATATCTTAGAATAAGCCCTGAAAAAATAGACATATTATATTAGACCATAGTAACATATACGAAAGAGAAATATGATTTTTCACATCACAAGGACAACATATATGGTTAAAGATGATGAGGGATACCTAATGTATGTATGCTTAAAGATGACGAGGGATCCTGCACTAAAGTGAGATACTAAGAACAAGCCCATTGTCTTTGGTTCCTCAAAGTTTATATGCTTAATATATTACTTTCAAGTTGTAAATGGAGCACGGTTGCACACATAAAGCATAAAGGATGTCAATGACAAACCAAATAATAAGAGATAAAATTGCCACCACAACCGCCCCCCCCCCCCCAAACAAAAAAAAAAACCATTTTTCTGACTGTTAAGAACATAACTTAAGAATATTAAGAGCGCATTATGTGTATGACCACAGTCATTTTTGCTCCTTTATTTTTACAAGAACTGGTTTTCCATCAGAGCTAAAATCATGACTGATGAATGTTGAATCTTCAATTTATTGTTTGGAAGTGTCAAAAAATATTACAGCTATGTTGAATATAAACGTCACCCTTCCTACTCCATGCTGTTAACTATTCTCTAGAAGAGATAAACATGCATTAATAAATATCATTTCAAAGCAAAATGTTAGAACTACATTATGATACAAGACAAATGGGTCCAGCTGCAGTGCCAGAGGTGTATGGCTGTTCAGTGTTGCATAGGCATCCCCTCTTTTACAGCTCAATGAAAACACAACTTGCTTCCTAAACTACAAAAAGGAAAAGGCCATTTTTTGTTCTAAACATGGTTTTAAGTTTTGGCTGAAAGTGATCGGTTTTGATCAAGATTGAATTAAAACCAACTCCTAGTTTCAGATTTCAGTTAGTTTCAGCAGTTTTGGCTTGTGTATGCCAAAACTGACCAGTTTTCATCTAATTTTGGTCGAAGCCACCAAAACTGAACTAAAACTAACTAAAAGCATCTCTTTTAAGAATTATTTTGATGTTTACAATTACAATGAGGTCATTTTTTTAATTTATTTAACTACATAGGCTATAAAGGATTAGTTTCAATGATTTTTTTCTTTTTCTTGATTTAAAGGACGAGATAGATAATAAATATAAAGTTGATGGACCGAGATGTCCAATAAAAGGCCCTTATTGTAGCATTTTGCAAAGACTAATCTGGACAACTAAATACAAGACGTCAAAGATATGACAACTTTTCTATATAAAATAAATAACGTTCTTTAACTACATAAAGATAATCAAATAGGTACTTAACTTCAAACACATAAGAATTCAATGTAATAAATAAGTTCTAGTAGGAAATAAAGAAAGATTTGAATGCACATGGTGCAAAGATGTTTTCAATTTCATAAATAAGATGAATTTGTAAACATTTTAAGTTCAAGAAGAAAATTACATATATCTATACTTCCCAGCAAAAATGGCAATATAATTTCATTCATATGCAAAACTAACTTCAGCCTAAGATCGTCAAGACTACACAAATAAAAAAAAAGAACTATATAATACAAAAAATACTCTAAATGTTATCTAATAACTTTTGGGTTATTTTGTTTTCTTCTTTTTTAGAATATTAGAATTTTTCTCAATTTTTTGGGACAAAACTCCAAAACTTGGAATGAAACTTCCAAAACCATTGAAACTACCAAAATAGAGACTCCACAAGCCCGACAGAGACTGAAACCAAAACTGAGTTTTCAAACGTTGGTTCTATATCATTGCTATGTATATTCCAACTACTATCTTTATATATTCAACATGAGTGCCAGCTAAAATAAAATGAAGCACCCATATGTGGTTGCCTATGTTCTCCCGAACTATAGATCTACCATCACCTACTCTCAAAGTTCTCTTTCTTTTTTTTTCTTCAACCAGGGCTCCTTACAGATTTAGTAACTACAAATTGTACATCAAGTGGTTCTTCAACCATTTTTGTCTCAACCATATGCAATGCAGAAAACAAAACCCAAAGTAAGTCCCAAGGAACCGTATTTCTAGACCTGATTGTTGAACAGGCCAACTTATCTCTGATAGCTCAAGGAAAGTAACTGATGTCTCTGTTACCTAGACACTTGCATTCAATGCCTAGAATCCATCCAGATATATACCCAAGTCAGATATGGGTCTGACTAACTAATTCAAAAGAATAGAATATGAAACCATCAAGGACATGCATCTCACATTTCGTTAGGATGAAAATGTTCATCACCTCCTCAAAACCCTTTTCCTTTTATGCCCTTGGCAAAATCTTTAGTGTAGGCATCTAGGTGTAGACTATCAAGTATAGGTCTAACCACATTTTCTATCAATAAAAGGTTCATGTCTAACCCAACAAAGCTCCAACCTCATTCTGACTTACCACCTTCCCATTGTTTCTATTTCATCCTTGAGATACTAATAGAATCCTTATATCAGCTACAGTTTGAACGTATTTCATATCTCTATTGGCCCTTCTTTGAATCTCTATCTATTTATTTCAAATGAAGCTCCGGCCTCTAAAAGACCACTTGGTATTCCTTTGAATCTTTTGTTCCCTTCTATGTTCAGAAGAATGACCAATTTTTCCCTTTTTTGTGCATCCTTATGTCACCAAAAGATTTGCAATTTCCCTTTTTGTTGATACCTTGAATACGTTGTACCTTCATTTTGCAACCAAAAGCAGGTATTGCGAGAAGCTTAGAACTTCAATGAGGTAGTAGTGCTAAATTTGCATGAAAACAAGAAAGATATCAAGCACATAAGCACAAGATTATCAAAATAGTTCTACCAAGTACACCTTCCATCTTTTCTGAAACTGAAAAAGGATAGCTGACAAACTAAGATGTTCCAGAAAAAATTTGTAAGTGGATGGACTTACCATGTTTCTCACTTGTCTGTATAAGAAACCAGTTCCTTCAACCTCAAGCTGCAAAACAGCACCCTGAACAACCACCAAATCATGTTTATATTAACACAAAATTTATTTTCAGAACACACACAAACAATGGTGGGCAACAAGGGTTCATACACAAACAATAAATGGTATCACTAAGTTTCTTCAATGGACACATGAAATACCATTTCATTGATGTCAAAACGAAAGATTTCTTTCACAGGATCCGGCAGGCGGTCATTGTGTGATGCATTTGCAAAAGATGAAAAGTCATGCTTTCCAATGAAATATGCCGCAGCCTCCCTCATAGAGGCAGGATTGAGTTTATGAGCACTATGGTAGGCATAAAGAGACAGAAAAGGATCCATAATTGGATTATTATATATCTTGTAGTGATAAGTCTTGCTCTTTGTGGAGAAACGAGCATGAAATTCAGGAAGTGCAGGACTAATTTCCCTCACTCGGATTTCAGGGGGAAGAAGCCCGTTCATTGCAGCATGGAGACTTTGCAAACCATCATAGGTGAAAGGTGTGACAAAGTGTGCAACCTGAAATAAAAGTGGAGTTACATATTTTAGGACTGATAATTTTAAATGATATAATAGAAACTGTAAAATGTTTCAGCAGACTAAAGAACAGCAGTAGATTGATATTTGACATGTGGCTTCCTTTTTAACAAAGTTGGATAACAATAATGAAGTCTGATTAAATGGGTTAGAGATGCCTCACAATTCCTTCCATGTTAGTATAATCATACTGCCTTATTATGCACTACAACAAGCATCAATGAATGTTATGCATTTTCGTAAAATTTGGGCACCACTAATGTAATTGAGGTAATCAAACCTGACCCCAGGCATGAACCCCAGTATCTGTCCTGCTTGCACCAACCAACCGAAGTTCCTTACGGTCTAGCTTTGTGATGCGTATTAACGCTCTCTCAATAAGATACTGTATGGTTGGAGGAGACCGTTGATACTGCCAGCCTGAGATGTAACTCCAAAGTTTTACCAGTCAATGGCTGTTTAAACAACAAGCGTACCTTAAGCACTGAAAAAGCAAAAAAGCAAGCAGGCATGGGTGATGGTTAAAGGCAAATGAAATTTAGCTCGCTTCTAGAAGCAAATGTCATTCCCTAATCCTAACAAATATATGCCTTAAAGAAGTAAAAACCAAGAAAAGCATGAATAATGGTTCAAAGTGAGGTATAGCTTCTAGGATTTAGTCTCTGGAAGTGACAGATAGTTCCATGATTCTAATATAATATATGGCTTAAGCATTGAACAAGAAAAACAGTAAGGCATTGGTGATGGTTCAAAGGAAATGAAATATAGCTTATAGAATTTAACCTCTGAAAAGTAATGGATTGTTTCCTAATTCAAAGAAAAATGCATCCTAAGAACTGAATGAGCAAAAAGCAAGTAGGCATGAGTGACCATTCAAAGAAAGTGAGATATAGCACATAGGAGTTAAATCTTGGAGGGGACAGTTTTGTTCCTGTTCTAGCAAAAGACATGCCTTAAGCATGGAACAAGCAGAAGGCAAGTAGGCATAAGTGATGGTCAAAAGGAAAACAGATTGTAGCTTACAGTGATCTTTAGACATGATGCATTGTTCCCTAATTTTAGCAACTAAATGCCTCGACCACTGACAAGAAACAAGTAAGGTATAAGTGACAGTTCAAGAGAATGTGAGATGTAGCAAGATAAGATTGAACCTCTGGAAGCAAGGACTGTTCACTAATTCTAGAAAGTGGAGAGAGTCATTCAAGCAAGAATATTGTATACTACATGCCAGCACAGGTCAAATAAAAAATGCTAAGAAAATATTCAGAATAATTGAAGATGTATTTTCAAATACATAACAAACATGAAATAGATCTATCACAAAGAAGCATTCAATAAAGAACCATTTCATCCAACAAGCACTTTGATCATACAACTTATTTTTGGTGATTCCAGCAAGCATAGTGCACACATACCTGTCAAGAAAGATCTTGGCCGCAAATATGATAATTATGCCCAGCATTTTTTATAAAATCCACTAGTCACCCAGGAAATATGCTAGCTTGCACCCAATATAATGGGCTGTTCAGGTCTCCTTCCAAAATATAGCATCACAAAAAATAGCATTGGCATCCACAAGATAAACTATGGAAATCGCTTGACCTCAAAACCAAATTCAGGTGTAAGATCTGCATCCACTCTTTTACTGATTGTCCAATTCAACAACCCCTGAAGAAAAGAAATAGATAGTGGTTGATGGGGCATTCTCTATTTGCTTATCACTCGCACCTAGAGGAAGGCCTAGCGCTGCCCTTCTATTTATCAAATCCTTTAAAGATCGTATTTTTTATTCTCCTTTCCTCTCCCTCCTTTTACAATGTCTTTTTTGTTCTACATCCATGTTACGACCAGTATATGCCCTGAGCACCTAAGCCAACATGAAAAATTTTCCTACATTCCAAAACATTAACTCAAAAGCATAACAAAGTGTACTTCAAATAAGCCATTATCACCTAACCAGAGTCTTCTTGTCCAGCCAACATTTGGCTGACCCTGGTGGAACACACTTTTGCACGATCCATCTACACATTAAAAATTTTCAAGCTGATGCTGATGATAAAGAAGGCCTTGTGAAGTAAGTTTTAGTGCCCGCTAAGGAAGAAAAGCAAGAAAAGAAACAGTTGATATGTGGAGAGCTTTGGAGAGTTTTTAGAGTTAGAAGGTGGTTCACCCTAAAATCTTCATAAATGAATGCAGACAGAATCAAATTTTCATGGGTTGTCCTCCAGTGCATTCAATGCAACAGCTAACTGGAGTTTACCCAGAGCAGGAGGGAGCATCATCCCCAAAAGGAATGACCAATAATAACTTCATCTATAATTTAAGCCTCAAAATTCAACTATTTATGGCATTATTTGTTTGACACCTAGGCTCCAAAATAATACCCATTTGATGTCTCACCCAATCCACCCTATATTTAGATGTTATCTCTTCGTTGTACTTTTTAAGAGTTTGACCACCTACATAGAACATGACCATCAAAATCCTCCAAAAATTCTAATTCTCTCAAACCCAAAATGAAATCCATTTCTGTAGAGTAAACCCCATTGTCACTCTCCATGACCACCTCAAAGAAAATGTTGAATATAAGTCTTTCAAACTCCAAACCAGATGCTGCCTTACACTAAGGATCAACACACCTTCACCAAATTAATTGAGTGAATTTTCCTATCATCATTTAATCATATGAAATGGAATCTCATATCAATTTTCCTACCCTTTCGTACCCTCATCATATTTGCAAAGAAGAATGATAAGAAAAACAAGGAGCACTATGCTTGAAGGGATCAGCTTTTCTGCAACAATTTATACACCCATCTTCTAGCTAGCCAGTATCATTTCGATTTCCTCTATCATTAAGTGAAGCACTTAGTCTTCATAGTACAAATGGATGAATAGATAGATTTTAAAGTTTACATTACACCAATAACTTTCTAGTTTCTACCCACTTAGAATCCCAGAATCCCTCTCAAAACTGTTTCATCACTTAGAATCCCTCCCAAAACTGTTTCATCTATATTATAATGATCTTGATGTCATATAAACGTCACAAAATACATTAGATACTCCTGGTACTGAATGATGGGAATTATCTGGATTCAAATCAAGCTTCCGCAAAACAGGGCATTCTTATAAGAGAGCAGCGGTAGAATGTTCAAACCCTCGGCCTCCACTCCACTCTGTCTCTTTTCACTTATGCCTACAAAAAGGCCTATCTTCTACCCTCCATTCCTTGACACCTCCACAAAAGATCTGTCATTCTCCTCTCCTTTCCTTCTTTTCTGCACTTTAAAATGTCCCTTTTCTGTCCATCTTATACCCCAACAGAAACAGCAAATGAAGATAGTTCCCGCTTGGCAAGGCACCAACTAAAAGCATTCATCATACCAAGATACATTTTGTTTCTTTTTTTCTTTTTCTTTGAGAGGTATTACCAAGATGAAGTTCAAAGTAAGTCAAGTACCATCTGACCAAATAGATTTGTTATCTCCATGCAAAACATGTCTTAACACTTATTTATGCAGCGCATTATAAATTTTCATGCTGGTAATTAAGTAGGCCTTGCAAATTCATTTACCACTTGTAAGTAAGAAGCAAAATGAAAAGGTTTGCCACAAACCTTCTCTAAAAATTTGAAAGTTAAATCATACAAAGATCAATAGAGTTTTCAACAGCCTAAGGTATAAAAAATGCCCAACCTAAAATTCTCTTCTTAGAATAATAATCAAGGATAAAACTGAAGAATGGAACTGGTTCTTTGTGTGTATTCTCCAGCATATTTAATGCTACAATATAGACAACCACACGACCCTTCACAATGGGACAACGAAATTAAGATGCCTAAAGCTGAGCATCTCACCGCTTCATCCTCGAAAAGGCCAAATGCTAAAACCGGACTTCAGTGTTAACTAATCCCATGAAGAAAATAAAAAAAATCTAAGAAAATGCACCAAGAATACAAATTCTTCGCAAAGCTTCATTTTTAAGAGTTGCAAAAAGAAAGCATGGCATTGTATGTCATGACGGAGGAGTTCAAGATTCAGAAAGCCCACAATCATCAGCTAAGGCAGAAGGACGAGTGGCAACAATTCCATCTCATGAAGTATGACATAAATACTGGATTCCTAACAAAAATCTCAGTTTTAGGAGTTGCAAATAGAAAGTATGTCATTCTATGCCATGAAATATGACAACAACATTCAAAAAAGCCAAAGATTTTCAGTAAATCATGAAGAACAAATCACGACTCCATCATAACCAAAATTTGGTCTTTTTCAATGGAAAAAATGCAAAATATTTTTCAGTTCCAAACAATATTTCATTTTTAAGGACGGCAAGCCGAAAACGTGTCGTTCTATCCAAAATTACCCTACAAGTTTTCAGTAAATTTGAGGGCAATTCGAAGGTGTGGGTTGGGAGAGGGACCTGAGAACTTGGTGCCGTCGTAGGCTATAACTATCCGCCATTTATGAGAACAGGGAAGGGTCAGCTTCCCCGCGTGGTGGTTCTGCTCCTCTCCACCACCCTCCAAACGCTGCTAAAAGGAAAGAGAGAAATTAAGAGCAGAATAGGAAAGGGAGGAAAGAAGAGACGAGGGAAGCAGAGGGAGATACCGAAGGGTTTGAGAGAGAGAGGGCGCGAAGAGGAGAAGAAGAGAAGCCAATGGCCGCAAAGCCCATCTCTCCTTGGTCAGGGTTCAAGCAAGGGAAAAGAGCATGGAGAGATGAGAAAACAAGGTGGGTGGATGATGGCTAAGCCAATTAGCCAAGGGAAAGGAGCGGGGTGATGAGGTTTGGGTCCGAGTTTTAGTAAACCCAGATCCAGACTCATTTGAAATTTCAGGTTTCACGAAAATAATGATCATTGTTTGGTTAAATAAATTTATTTGTTTATTATGATTAAAAATAATTATTATTATTTAGTTAAATAAATTTATTTTGTTTATTATGATTAATAGTTTATATTACGATAATAAATTAATGTCTATCATAACATTGTACAATGATGACTGACGGAATCTTTATTTGGTATATCAGCATTATTCAAGCTTTTCTCCTATGATTAGTAGAGCTGATCAACCTAATTTTGAAAGGTCAATACCAAGCCCGCCAAATAGGTTCGATATTGATATATTCATTAATATAATATAAAATTTTGTTATCATATATAATAATTAATATATAAAATATATACTAAATATATTTAATTATCTCAAGTTGGGCCAGGTCAATTTTTAACTTTTTCAAGATCTATTTTTTTTTGCCCAGACTCATCCCATAGGCCTATTTTTAATGTCCAAGCTTACCAAATTTTGAGCTAGAATGGGCAAACTGGACGGCCATCTCTAATGATGAGCATCAGTCTATGGATGAGTCAAGACAATAGTCATACACAGGTCATCCAAGTCAATTTTCAGTTACAAGTTTTTGCATTCATATTGATGAAAGCTCGATATTAATGGTCTATATATGATATGGGATGTCTAGAATCCTATAAATGACATTTCAAATGGTTTGAGTTATCAAGCAATCAAAAAAGCAAATGGTTTTGGTTTACCAATTGTAGCTAAGGTTGAGAATGGACCTAGCTTGGACTGCTTGGATGAGAGCCAGCCTAAATCTATACTAAACCCAGCCTCTAGATTGCCCATTTCTAGCCTACCTGTATGATAATAAAATTGTCTAGACCTATAATTGGAAATCAAGTGAACCATGTGAATTTTGGTTTACAAGTATGAGCACATGCATTGTCTATGAAAGTGAAATTGACTTCAGTTTACATATTCACTTTCTCAGAAAAGAAATAGGAAAGAGTCTAGTTATCTGATGAAGGAAAGAGGGAACATTGGGGGAAAAACTATGAGGAAAAGATGGATTGAATATGGTGAAAAACTGAGAGAGAGAAAATAATGATTGAATGGGGATGAGATTTTCCTTACCCCTTCCTAAATATCAAAATTTTATTGGTAAAGATAAAAGTGTATAATATTAATTTATGGTAAATATTTACATATCTTTGTACCTATTAAATGAATAGGAGAGAGAAACCTCGCTCCTTTCTGGAAATTCACCAAAATTTCAAAGAAAATCAGAGAAACTAGTATCCCTATCGTGTTGTCAGAAACTGTGTCATTCTCGATCTTAAAAGGAGTTTTTTGTAATCTGAAATCATGTGCCTATAAAGGAATTTTTCAAATAGATATAAATAAAAAATATGCATTGGTTCAAAAGGAAAGAAACCATTTCTTAACTAATTAATATTCCTCTTAACTAAAATCAATTAAAATTCCTCCCCATGTCATTCTTGATTTTAGGAATTAGATTTTGAAGTTTGAAATTCCCCACCCCACTTGAAGAAATTCCAAATAGATATAAGTGAAAAATATATTGGCATTGGTTAAAAGAAAGAATTTATCATTTCTTAACTAATCAAGATTATTCTTAACTGAAATTAATTAAAAATTCTCTTCTCCATTTCCTTCCCGTGATTTCAAGCTAGTGAGATAAAGAAACGGGCTTTGGTGCGCTCTTAAGCGACATTAGCAAAAAGAAGGTAAAGATTCTCAATCAAATCGATGCAAATAGGATCAAATCAAATCGAGATCCACTTTATTTCTCTTTATGTATTAGAAAATTTCTTTATTGATGGTTTCGTTTATATTTTTCTTCTTATCTATCAAACAAGCTAATCCATGAAATTAAAAGTAGTGCAAGCTCAATGCAGCGAGAGCAATGGCATTCTTAAGGTATGATTCTTGATTTATTCATCACTACATTTTAGCCTTTCTTTTTCTTACCAATGTTTTAAATCTTAAATTTTGGAGAGCGGAAATTTGCTAGATAAATTCAAATGCTGAACTTTAGTCTTTTGCTTGATCTTGTTTAAAGACTTTTTTTTTTTGTTTTTATTTCGGGGATGGGTATTTACTTATATTTTTCCAAGATTGGATTTTGCCCCCTTTTCTTGTTCAAAATAATGATCTATTTTGTTTATACTTGGGTGTTTTGTTTAAATTTATTTTCAAGTTTTAATTTTTTTTATTTTCTTGCATAAAAAAGAAAATGATATTTTTGATTTAGGGCACGCACGATGGTTAGTTGGGCATTTGCAGTCAAACAAGAGTTATAAGGCAACAAACATAGGCACCTCACCTACTTTTCACCTCATCCAGATCTATCTCTCCCTCGGCTAACTGGAATAACATTTATTGTTACATATGATACAACTATTTGTTTACATAATTTGTTTGAAAAGAAATATTATCTCTCATTCAATAATTAAAATGTTAAAATTTAAATCTATCTCTTTATATTCCATTTTCTTTAATATTTCTTTGTATTTACTTTGTTTTACCTCCACTGTACCATAGGGGTATTTTTCTTGTAATAAACTATTAGCATGCTAATTGATTTTTTTTGCTAATCGTCAACGATGGCAATAGGTTGAAAGGCCTAAACCCATGTTTACTTGGTATAGATGTTGAATGCAATGAATGGCATGGATGGCTATGGTTGCTAGTCATGCCTCAAGATCATTAAAACATTCTTCCTAAAAGTTTTTACAAAAGTTAAAACAAAAACCTTTCCACTAGGGCTATATGTTATGCATGGCAATGTCCCCCTTCAGGAGATGGCTAATTCAACATAGATTGACAAAGTACTTTCTTGCATCATCCTCCAAATATGAATATCAACTTGGCTCAAAAATCCAACAAAAATCATGCCCATAGCTTATCACAAACAAAAATTGTACCCTCCTTCAATAAATTCACTAGAAAAAAAAACTCGCTTGCTAATACCTTTATATATATATACATACACACACGCATATATATAGATAAATACGGCAGGGAAAACCTATCACTCAAATTGCATGAAGCCCGCTACCACTATCTTTTCAATAACAAAGCCCTCAACCAAGAGATTAACTTGAAATGAGTGATTCATGCCATTGGCCACCCACTTCTCAATTCAAGCGAAGGGCATCTCCACCACTTGTCAAGACATTTGTATTCTTTCAATATATCGACCGTAATGGAATGTTTTCCGCTGTTGTTTACATATATACACATTCAACTGGACAATATATACACAAATTTTTGGACAATATTGCATAGCTTCACAAGGGAGAGGTTTTAAGTTCATGATGAATAATACTTTGATTTGCTAGCTGGTTTTCTATAGATGGTTGGTTTATATAGTCAGACAACCTAAAAATATTGTCATGATCATTCGTTAATAAGAATCTTCGTGAAGCATAAAGTCGAACGAAACATACAATATAATTTGTACATGCAATATAAATATTATATTATTAAATGAAAGAGGTATCTTTCATAGTATATTTCATCTATCAAGTCCTCCAACCAAAATATCCCTTAGAAAGTGCAATTTAGAAGTCATATATCTAATCCATGCGCACAAAGGCTGGCAAATAGTGACTCCACCCATCAACTTGACTCACATCCGACCTGCTATAAATGGGTTTGGATTTGGGCTAAAGAGGCTCGGATCATAAACAAGTCGACCCATCTTGACCTATTTATTAAATCGGTCAGATTCGGATGCAAGATAATGACCCATTTATTTTACTTGTTTAAGCTAGATAATGAAGGTAGTGCTTGTTCCTAAAGTTGATTTTCTTGATCCGGACCTTCTTAGCCTTATGCCCTTATGCTTAAGGTGGAACTTGGCTTCTGGAGAGCTCTCCAATTCTTGAGTTCCATCTTCGAGACTTCCATCAAGCGTTACAAAGAGTAACATCTGGCCCTCCCCAACTCATTGTTGCTATGTGGTGCTGTCCGGACCTCTCCTACCTGAAAACGGCAAATCCCTCCACTTCTTTTCATTGCAATCCCCTGGGTTCACCCATATTGATGCTAAGAGGAGAATTGCAATTCCATGTTGAAGCAGCCAATGAGGCACTCAAATGTCCATACCAAGTACCCTATGATAACAGTCCTTCCTCAATGGGTCTGATCTCTAATTCAATCATCAACTTGTTTGTTTCTATTTTTTTAGTCCTTGGGATTTCTATTTAGGGTTTTCAGTTTGAATTTTGATCAAACTAGAGGAAGCTATTTTTTGGATCACTGTTGGGGGAGTCTCCACTCCTACATGGGTTCGGTCTTATTAAAAATAGGGTGACATCCATGCATACCTATCAGAGCACGCATCTCTATACGCCTCCGGACGGAGAGCCATGCTTCGTCACACGATCATGCGTGAGAGTT
>JAOXJJ010000154.1:10614-25957 GCA_025769935.1 Phoenix roebelenii
CCCCCCCCCCCCCGCCCCCCCCGAGGTCGTCAAACTTCCGGTACCTTCGTCTTCGGCATCCTCCTCGTCACTCGATTTCAGGTTGGCGGTGTCCGGGGGCGTCGCGGGGGTCGTCGGGGCCGAGGAGGAGGGCTTTCAAGGGTCTGTGGACGGCGGGGGTGATCGCCGACTAAGGAGGAGGAGAACTTCCACGGCTTGCGGTGGAGGTGGGGCTCGGAGGGGGTGGAGTCTGGAGATCTTCCGCCATAGAGATGGAGCTGTGGTTTGTTTACGAAAAAAAGGATTAAATGAAAAAGGGTTAAACGAAAGACAAGAATTGTGTTACTGTGGTTTGTTTACGGAAAAAAAAAATAAAGGGTCAGACTCCGAGTCCCAGCAGGCCAACAAGCAAAAAAAAAAAATCTATGAGCATCAAATTATAAATGGATTAAACAGTTAAATAAGTTAGACATCTAAAATCCGTATCAGATCCAATTAATAAACAGGTTAAACGTGTCAACATGTTTACGATCCTTTAACCTATTTAGGCCAAACCCAAACCTGTTTATGACGGATCGAACATGAATCGAATTGGCAGATCAGATCATATTTTGCCATCCTTAACTAGAGCGAATCTACCAACGCAATTGCATAGTAATTCATATACGCTAATTTGAATGATAGCATCGTCCCAACCAAAATGAAAAATAAAAAGAAAGATAGCACTGCTCAAATGAGATCTGACTTCTACATGCAAATTCAGATGACAGCTCTGTCGATGCCGGGCTATATTTAGATATGAACTTGAAAAATATATTGCTTTCATGACATTAGCTTGACAAGACTTAGACCTTTGTACGTCATAATGCAGATGAAATATCTGAAAATAATCCATACAGAATAAAATACTCCACCAAAACAGAATTGCTTTCCAGCCCAAATTTGAGCTGTATGGCACTCAATACCTCGAAGCGTTCCATGTTTCGCCATGCTTGTGAAACTACATTAATTACTTTTAAAACTCATTTGGTGAAAAAAAAATTCTCATTAAATTTATTTTTAAAAAGCTAACATCTAAAAAGTAATTTTTGGATGATTGATCATAAAAAAATATCATATTCTAAAATAACTTATATTTATTTAGCACTATTTAAAAATTGAAAGACTTTTGGAAAAACAAATTACCCCATTTGAACCAGTAAAATTTGACATTTCTCATATTCCATATATTTTTTTTATAAAATATAAAATCCTTATTTTTATAAAAAACTATTTTTTCATCTTTCTTAACCATTTTTTTTTTTATGTTTTTGATTAGCCATATTTTTTTCGCCCCCTCTTAACGAGTCCTCAGGCTCATGCACCGAGCACACGGTTCATCCTCGTTTCAAATCGATGGATGGCACAAGACAAACCGAGACAAACTACATACATGATGTTATTGCCCACATACACTTTCCTGACAACCCTAAGCCGAAACCTGGACATATGACCGATGACTCCACTTTGCATCCAAACAGACATAGCAATTTTAAACAGCTGTTATCCCTATTCTTCTTTATGAAGAAAGAAAAATTATGAATGGATTAATAATTCTCACAGCAAACCATAGCACATATATCTAAAATGGCCAAAAACGGATTGTAGTGTCATATAACTTTTTGCGCATTAACCAACATAGCAAATTGAAAAAGAAGATGGTGTAGGCATATCAGCAAAAAGGAAGGGAATATAAAAAATTCAGACAGCTGCCTGAAAATCCCCAAAGTCATCTTCTGGGAAATCCTCAGCACTCTTTTCTGTGGTAGAAGATGATTCTTCGGAATCAGATGGAAATTCGAATTTAGAATGTACACTGGCATCGCTGGTTGACGATCTCTGAGGACGACCGACGGGAGAAACGGGAGAAAGGGGTCCAGGCGGGGGAGGAGGAGGTTTCAGGCACATTGGAACCTCTTTGTTGGCTGCCTTCTCATTTAATGAGAGATTGCTGAGGCCTTGCTCAACGGATGCAGGCTTTCCTCGGTGGCCTCCTTTCTGCGGCATAAAGAAGGATTAGTCCCACAAATTGACCAGCTAAATTTGCCCGTAAGGATGTCAATGTACAAGAGAATGCAGTAAGATTGAAAAATATAGACATGTAATGGGAGCCAAACTTCATGCCATTTAAACTGCATCAGTATTATTTAGAAACAAACAAATACTCAGTCCATCTACAAAGCATGGTCTATGTTTGACATGACTGGTACTTTATATATGCATCAGCTTATGTAGTAGCACTGGCTACATCACGCATTTCTAGCCACGACTGGTATAGTGCTTATTATGAGAAGTGGTACTATATTGGAACAGGGTTAAAAAGTCAATGTACATTAAGCAACATATGCCAAATGCTATCTGAATGAAAATTGTAATGAAAATGGTTATGAAAATGGGAATGAGAATGACTTAATCTAATAAGCAATAGTCTAATTTGATGTTCTTCCTTTTCCATATCAAAACTATTGCATGGAAGAATGGAGACCTCCCTGACGAAATATGTAATAGATAGGATCAGGGTGAATGGAATGAGGTGTGTACGGGGTTAATATCTATGAAAAATGCACTCTAAGGAAATTTTTGATGACATAAAAAAGCTTGCAAAGTTGTATAGATTTAAAATAGGGCAAATGGAAAGACCATGCACCTGGTGACTGCTTCATGGATGAGCATGTTGGGGAAAATGTGGTAAATCCAGAACAAAAGGACTTGATAAAAGATACGCCACTAGGGGCATGTTCAACTAAAATCTAGGACCCAAGTGCGAAGGAGCTCAGCTTTGTGAAACAGGGGGCTGTGATGATATCATTAAATGGAAATGATTAGTGGAAACTAATAAAAATTCAGTTGAAAAACATCGCTTTATGAGATCCACAAAAGCCAATCCCAATTAGTTAGGGCAACTGATAATTGGTCATGGCTATGGTCATACAGCATGCAAAATGTGAAACAGGGGAACTTCGAGTTTGTATCAACTGAACATAGAGCGATCTAACAGATTGAGACCAGTAAGGGCATGTTCTACCTTAGTCTAGGGCTCAAGTAAGAAGGAACTCAGCATTGTGAAACGGGAATGCGCATGATATCATTAAATGGAACTGATTAGCAAAAATAATAAAAGTTCAGTTGAAAAAAAAAGTCACCCTACTGGATCCACAAAAGCCAATCCTAATTAGTTAGGGCAGTGGTAATTGGTCATGGCTATGGTCTCAGCATCCGTGTAAATTATTAACCGTGGTACTCACTCTATGCATATATATTGACTAGACATTGGCGCACACAATGCATGTGAGCAGCTGTGAATAGTTTTCCTTTTCTGTATATATTCTCAAAAATACAAATCTTTTAAGAGAGTAAGAGAGAAAGACAGGGGCATCGAGATCTGATATTTTCAAACCACCATAGCGATTAGGGATATTCATTTAGCAACTATTTCAAGGAACACTCAATAGGCTTCTGCATTGGGACTCTAAGAAAGAGATTAGTTAGAAAAGATTAAGTCGTGTTTCTCTCGAAGATGGATTTAGTGTTGGGACTCTAAAAAAGAGATTAGGTTGAAAGAGACTATATATTCTTTCCACATGCTTTTCACATGAGCATACCATGGAATGTCCAACCAATGGATGACAGATGCTTTAGAGTTACCATTATATATAATAAGAGATGATTCTGCACTGGTTGTATATTTTGACCAATGTTTCTAAATGATATTAATAGGTTTTGAATGATAATTCTTAGTTTTCAAGTTAATGATTCTTTTATTACGCAACTTCTTATATTAAATCTAACAAGAACCAGCAGAGGCGTATGTATAATACATAAAATGTATGGTGAAAGATGTAATACAAACCTGCACCAGCACTGTATCATCCTGATATCAATAAGAACACTGGCCATGGGCTTGTTCTCAAAGTAATATGTCAGAACAACTTTGGCAGAGGAAACTTACATTTTTTATTTGGAGCACCAGAGTTTCGCCTTCTTTTAGACTATAATCAACTGATGATGTAGTCTGATAATGCTGTTCCATCTCTTCAGCTGTTTTCTTTTTGTTTAAATATCTTTGAGATTGTAAAGGAGCAAACATTCAATGAAATGGACTGTTGAAAGTATCCATCCCTACAGAAAGCCAAAGCTCAAGGCCCAATTTTTTTTGGATGCCTGGATGAAAAATGTTTTCTTTTAATTTCTAAGCCACATAGACAGGTGGAATAAACATAAGGATACTTCATATGGTCATAGAGAGCAGCTTGAAAATCATAAGCTTCCGGCCTTTCTCGGAAACCCAAACCAATGAAAGCATGCCGTCGGCGACCATCTGCAGGTTTTTTATGTTTCAAATTATTAATTTTGTGTTTGTGATCACATCCACGAAATTTGATAAATTCATACAAAAATTAAATGCTCGCCAAAGGAATAAGTCAGTGTTGCATAAAAGCTAATGAAGGCTATGGTACTATTGGGTTAAGAAAAAGCACTGATTATCTCAATTATTTCAGCAATAACACCAAAGTGACATGATATCAATGGCAGCACTATGAATAGATCAAATATAAAGCAAGCACATCTCACCTAGCAATGATTTATAAAATTCCAATAGACAATTGGCATTACTTTGGATTTGTAATAATGTCTCCACAAAACTTCAGTTTAGCAATATCTATATAAAGAAAACATAAATCAAAACTAGCAGGTTTTAACGGTTTCTCAAAATGCATCTGAATTCAAATTAAATGTCAGATCATGGGACATGTTCCACAAATTTTGATGCTCTTATAAATTACACTTCATAAGCTGTATTAAATATATTTGGAGTTAACTTTAAGAAGATTCCTTAAAAAAAGTTCTCTACATTCCGCTACCAACTTTGAGAATCTTAATGTTATTTTGATGTTTACAAAGCCATTAAGACCATATGGAAGTGTTAATGCCATTAACTCAAGTGATTAAGTACATAAACACTCAAGGAAGAAAGAAGCGATACATACTCAATACATCCATGATGCACTCTTCTACTACGTTTAAAAATGACTCTGAATAACTCATCTTAGGATAAATCTTGTAGAAGAACTTGGGAAAAAAATCTAATTTTCAGTTTGACAAAATTGAGAGTGAAGTTTTCTTGATAAGGGGCAATTCTGTCTTTTTACTAATCAAAGAGATGAAACTTGTATGTGTCATTCATCCTAAATTCATTGGAATATCTTTTTATTGATTTAATGAGCTGAACTAACCTTAAGATGTAGAAAATCAGGGTTAGAGTCGACCCCAGGAAGTTTGGAGTCGACTCTGATACAATTGGCATGCTTTGGCATGCTATGGCACACTATTGAACACTTAGCACAGAGTTGGAGTCGAGCCCAAACGAATTGGAGTCGACCCTGGCACATTTGGCACGCCTGGCACAAGGTTTGGTCGACCCCAAAAATCAGCATTGAAGCTTGAGTCGACCCCAATAAGTTTCACAAGAAAACAACTCTCTGGATTTACTGTCAGAGCCGACCCCAGTCAAGGTCGAGTCGACCCTAGTTAAGCTCGAGTCGACCCCAGCTTGAAACATCAAAAAAACAAGTCTCTGAATTTTCTGAGAGGGCCGACCCTAGCTAAGTTCAAGTCGACTCCAGCAAAGGTGGAGTCGACCCCAGAAAAACATGAGTCGACCCCAACCTATGGAACAATAACTCGAGCCGACCCGAGATTTGGTCGGATCGACCCCAGCACGACTGACAGCATAACGACTAGTTCTGCAGATGTACTTTTTGGTGCTCCAACGGCTAAAAACGGCTAGTTTTTTCATTCCAGCAACTGGGAAGTAATCATTTGAGGTTGGAAAAGTATTTAAAAGACACTATTTATCAGAGAAAAAAATCTTTTGCAAAAATCAAGAGTGCATTCAAGAGAAAAAATATCCTAAGTGTTCTTCATTTATTTGCTTCATTCAAATTCTGAAACAAGGTGGTTGAGCAGTCTTTAAGTATCTTCAAAAGCTCTACCAACCCCTTGAGGAGTGAATAAACATTGGCAAAGAAGAGAAGAGCAATCTACAAAGCGATAACTATTCTCTTACCTCTTCTTTAAGTGCATAATTGTATTACTTGCTCATTTAGGAGCTTTAAACTTCTTCTCTATTTTCTTTGTGAGCCCGTAAAACCAACGGTGTAGGTTGTTGGTGAGCCCGTAAAACCAATAGTTAAGTTTAATTGGTGATCCCGTAAAACCAATTGTAGGATTTTGGGATTGTGAGCCTGATAAAACAATCCAACTGTAATCCGAGAAATTATAGTGAATTTCTAAGGAGACGCTTAGGAAGTAGACGTAGGTGCCTTGAGCTGCACCGAACCACTATAGCTCTTTTGTGTTTGCGTTGTGTTTATTTTGCTTCCACCGCACTTATATACTTTAACACAAGCCAAAACAATTCACCCATCTATCAACTTAATTAAGGTCCTAATAATTTAGAAAACCCAATTCACCCCCCTCTTGGGTTGTTATCTTGGGCAACAAGTCCATCCAGATCTCTTAAATACATGTCACAGGGGGTTTCTCAATATCTAACTCATTCACAGATTACTGGGTTATACTCATTCTGTACAACCTTGATTCCTTTTTCCATCACTTTATTTTCTATCATTGCAAGTGTACAGTTTTCACTAGCTCAACCTAGAATTGTGTTTTTGCACCAATTATATGCCTAAAACTTGAAAGGAAATTTAACAAGAACCTTGTAAAGTGAACTAAATATTTTAGCATCCAAGGGAAGGACAAGAGACTTACCTATATCTTCTTCAACTCGAAGCACAAAGTATCTGGAGAAACAATGAACGATGATTTAGTGACAAAAAAGTTCAATTGCAGATAAAAATAATTGTTCATGTATTGTCTGTGCAATAACTCAGAGAGCATGGCTTGTATCATCCAAATATTTAAACCAAATGGAATCTGAAACTGGTTACAAGAATTTATTAGAACAAACAGAAAGATAAAATAATGAACCTGCTGCTGTCAATTACAGGCTCCACTGGATGTGGCTCACCCTCTCTCAGAAATGCTCTAGCATAAAGTTCTCCTGAGTCAAAGTTTCAGATGACCAGTTAAAATAAGAACTATGAGCAACATCAAAGAATATTCCCTTCTTTTTGATTCTACATACTAACTAAAAAGACACCTGCACCTGTAGTCTTGTCTTCCAGTCTAATAATACACTCCTCCCCCTTGCTAACAACTTTTAGCGCCCCTTCCCAGTTCCATTTGTTCACATTCCACTCATCAGCCCTAAACAGCAACATCATGTTTCAGATTCGCTCAGCTAAAGGATTTTATTGTCAGCAAAATCATTTAATGTGAATATATCTTAAATGAGAATGTATTTAGGTGTGCACAAAGAGATCAAAACCGATTGAAGCTTCCATGGAGCGTCAGCACATTTAAATCAAAGACAGAAAACCCATTTTTAAACATAGCAAAAGAAATGTTCAGCAACCACTATTGCCAATATTTTCTAGTTCAATGCAAAGCTAAGATAAACGCTATCAATATCAGCTGTGCAGACCATCTTGATCCTCATGCCAGGACGGCATTCACACATTTACCTTTTTACAATTTGAAAAGAGCTTAGCATGGTGCTACTAGAATTTCAGAATCTTCTTCTGAAAACAAAGCATTGTCAAAAACAGGATATCAACAACAATTTGCTACCCATGGAATTCAGGTACCCCACCCAATATGCTTATCCAAAAAGGGAATTAAATTTATTTTTAAGTATATGATAGCTTATTAATCAAACAATCAAAAGAGGTTTCCGAAACAGTTGCAGTTGCATTACCAGTCCCTCGTGATACGTTATTTCAACCGGCAATCAATGGAAATCCTACGAAGTTGTTTTGAGATATGGTGGAATTACAGTATATAAGAATTGATCTAAGATTGAAGCCGAATTCCCTAAAAAAGTGCTAGAGCTTGTAACGTTGTATGGTTCAGAATCATGGCTAATTAAGACTTTCCAAGCATGAAGGATGCAGCACGAAATTTAACTACATGGAAGGAAATCATATATTCATCTTTGAATCGTCAGTATCAATATATCACATAAAAGATTCCATATCTCGTCTCGAGTTGAGCAGTTCATTCCATAAATTCCAAAGAGCATTAATAATCGGGTCAAAATCCATCCATCCAAAACCCTAATTTCTCAAATAATGGTCTCACCCAACTCCCAGATTCTTCAAGATTGTATCTTTGTTGCAACCTAATCATCGAGAAATAACTAAAATTCAAGAAATTAAATTCGAGAAAACGGTGATGAATTAGTGGAAGCAAAACCTGTAGGAAGCTGCGCTCTTCCTCGGAGGTATCTGTTCAAAACCAATCATATATAAGACCCAATGAATCAAGAAGTGGAATTGAAATTTTCAACAGAGGGGATGATTTCTACGGGGAAGACAATAAGAATATGGAAGAATCGGTGATGGGATTAGGGAAAGAGTGGGAACCAAATAGACGTAGCACTCGTTGACTTGGAACAGGACGAGTTCGACGGCTTCGGCCTCTTCGGTCTCTTTCCCCGCGGCGGCTTGATGCTGTTCTTCCATCGGACGGCTGTTCGGAAGGGATCAAAAGATCGCCGCTGTGGCCGCTGCAGCCGCTGTTTGGGTTGGTGTTGGATTTTGGAGGAAGGGGAAGGTCGGTGAGGAGACCCTTCAATTCTATTCTCTCTTTGGCTATTAATTACCTTTCGTCAGGTTCTGGAAGTAGAAATTGAAAAAGATTGGATCTTTATGGTAGAAAAAATGGATTGAGAGAGAAGGGAGAGAACACAAAGACTGACCTGGCTAGGAGTAGAAATTTACGGTCTGATGTGGATGAAGGAAAGAGATCGCAAGTAGGATTTGTTTAGAATTAGATTTGATGATGGATATATTATGAAAGGAAATTACCAAAAGGACCAGGACTTTCATATATTGAAGGCGGAAGGAGACAAGAATATGCTCCGAAAATTGCACACGCACCAAAAGAAAACGAGGGGGATAAATAAAAATAAAAAAACAGAGCCGGTGCACCAGCCGGTAATCGAACCCGGGTCTGTACCGTGGCAGGGTACTATTCTACCACTAGACCACTGGTGCTTAATGTTGAATTTTTTTCTTTTACATTCTACACAAATGTATGCTTCAAAGACGTGCTCATTCTCATTCCAACTTCGTTCCAAAGACTTAGAGCAGCTGCCAATGGTCATTCTCATTGTTTGGTAGTAGCGCACTGCTAGGCCTCGTAAGGAGGAACAAGAATACTTTATCTAAATATTTCTCACATTCACCCCAGGTTTTCAAAGCTTGTGAGGCTCGTTTGGTTCATGGAAAATATTTCTTCTCATAGGAATATAATTTTTGTGACGCAAATTTTTCAAAAAAAGATGTCTGAAAAAATACTTTTGGCATATTTGATTGACTATAAGAAAGTAACAGATTTTCAGAGTGCTTATGTTTGGTTGACCATCCATTTTTCTAAGAAAGTTATGTATAATTCCTATTATACTTTTAATAAAAATTAAGTCTTTAATGCTTTTTTAATGCTGAAGGGTTTTTTTAAAAAAAATAAAAATGGAGTGGTTCCCACCTCATGGGAAAGTAACTTTTCTACGTTTCTTATGGAAAAAATTTTCTCATAAAATGTGGAAATCATACTTCCATGGAAATACAACTTTCTCATCTATCTTTTTTAAAAACTACAACCAAACAAGAGGCATCTCATTACTTTCTCATTGACCATATTTTTCCCTCTTTTTTCCCGCGAACCAAACGAGCCCGTGATGTTGGGCTTTATTGACATTGAGACAAGCCATCCCTATGCTTTATGCAGGATATTTCAAGATCTTGGCCACTCTTTGACCAAAATTCAGGATTAGTTGTTGTTTTTAAAAATAATTTAATTTTGACTATCAGAATTAATTTAGAATTGCAAACATTGAGTAGGGAATTTGAATCCATATGTTAATAATGCAGTACCCCGAAATATATTAGCTTGTATCAATTTAGATGATAAGGGTTGAAATATCAATTTTATCTCTATGAGAGAATATTTACTGATGATATACAGCAATATCCCATACAGCATAATGCAGATGTATAATAGATGCAACACGCCTATCCCGTTGATAGAAGGAGAGCCTTTATAGGCATAAAAACTTCAATATTTAGGAAAAGGATCAACGGTATATATTAAATTCAACACCCTTTACTTGCAACCCATACCATGCATGTGGAGAGATGATAACAATTAAAATGAGTCAACACAATAATTGAGATAAAAAAATAGTTAGCGTGGAGTGATCAAAGCTCAAGCTATTGGGAAAAAGGTAATCAATGAAAAAGCTATTGTGTAAGTTAGATAACTTCAGGTACTAATAATAACTAGTATAGATGGGATTCTGGTAAATTTAAATTTTGATACTATGTTAAATAACCAATTGACCAAAAACTTAAATCACTAAAACAAAAAAATAATGGTTCGACGACGATGTAGATTCGGCTCGACAAGATTGAGATATTCCATATAAAATAAATCTACACACCTTATATGAAGAGATTTACATATACCATCTACATTGACATATTTCATATAAGATTTGAAAGGATTGCACAGGAGATTACTTCTATCCATAAAAGGAAACATATCTCCTAATTGCATCGCAATCTGTATCTTATTTAATATATCACAAGAATATACAAAAAAAAGGTAAAGGCAATAGAAGCTGGACTTGCGAAGATTATAGTGGGGCCTTTCCTCCAAAATCATTTTTTTCATATTTTCTTTGCATGAGATGGAGAATTAAAGTATCATATATGGTTAACTAACATTCTTAAAAAACAACCCGTCTCTTAAAGAAAAACAGATCTCCGGATAGTAGACCTGCACTAGCCACTTAAAGAAAGACATGAAAGACGGCTTGGCCGCCCCCTTGCAATTCCAAACTAGAATCTTCATAGATCACAATCTACATGGTTGGTCGCAAAATCATCCTCCCCCTGGGCCAGGGGAGCTGCCTCAAACTCGCGGCCAAGGCCGCCTCGCTGCTGGTCCTCATCGCATGCATCGGATGCGACACACATGACTGCCACCCTAGCGCGTTGCACGATAGATGGGTGATCCCCATCTACCCTACCAGCCATAGCTCTGCCCATAGAGCAGTCGCCACTGCCTTCCGCGTGCATGACTCCCTCACAGAGTGCCCCTATTAGTTGCACCCCTACCGCACACTCTCGTGGCGTCAGTGGCTCGGCCAGACTCCCCTCCAAGTGCGGCACAGGGTGGCCCCTGACCTCGCACCCACCGAGGGCAGCCTCCAACTGCTCACCCAAGGTTGGGGTCAGAGAACCGAACCGGAAGACCCCATCTGGGCCTCTCCCAAGGCCCTCATGTACGTTCCATGGCCGCGGCTCACCCAACATGCCCCGCATGAGGAAGATCTGGTCCGCAAGCAGGGGGTCCCAGCCTCGAATCCAATCCCTGACAAGGTGGGCTATACTGGAAAGGCCTCGCTAGCGCCTCGAGGTCTAGGATCGACTCTCCCTCGGCCTGCAAGTCCCACTCGGCCTAGGTCCCCAGGCCCGAGGTTGACTAGGCTTGTGGGCCCACCATGGCCTGGGCCTGTGTGCCCACCACGGCCTGGGCTCACGGGCCTGGCTCCTATGGCGCAGCCAGGGCCAGTGGCTAGGCATGGCCCCGCGCAACCAGGGCTCGCGGCCCTGTTGCGGTTCTACCTCGCAGCCCCGACTGGGCCCGCATAGCCCGCGCGCCCCGAGCGCACGGCTTGACCATGGTGCGAGGCGCGCCTTGGGCCGCACCCGTTGGCCCACGTGCCCCGTGCCGAGCCCTATAGGGCCGGGCACGCTGGGCCGGCCCAGTTGTAGCCGGCTAGGCCGCCTTGCCTGGACCCTGTAGCGGACCAAGGCTTGCGGGTGACCGAGGCTGCTTGTTCATTTGGACGCGGGCCTCGCTCATCCTGCTAGGCCCCGTGTCAGCCAGCAAGGGGTCCGGACTCACTCCCGGCTCACATCCCTTTCTTGGCCCCGGGTCCCCCGACTTGGCCAAGTTAGGTTCGTTGGCCAAGTCAACCTGGAGAGGGCCGAAGGGTTCCGGGTGCAGCCCGTCCCCCCCACCAGTCAATAGCGACCGGCGGCGCGTGACTTTCGCTGGCTTTTTCTAGCCGTCAGTGTCCGTTGGGGATATCAGCGAGGTCGGACGAGCCGCCGAAGATGGCGGCCAGGCTGAGGATGACTCAAGCCCTGGTTCAGGCCCGGTCGTCTTTGGGTGAGCTGTCGGAGATGGCGGCCGAGTCGACGACGACTCAGGCCCTGGTTTGGGCCCGATCGTCTTGCTCAGCCGCGGTAATCGGTTCTCCTATGGTAGGGGTCTCCGTCGCGTCGCCACTATCCAAGGGCCATAAACTGGCCCTTGGGCCTCCACCCCGGCATTGAGAGGCGGCGGATCAGGCCCGCCCCCAGGTCCACCACCACCGAGGGCTGACTCTCCTCCGTTCGGGCGGTCACTGGAAGACGGCATGCCACCTCCAAGTAACCCATCCGCCTACATCGGGGGCAGAGGACCGGCACATTTTCGAAGACGAAGGGCTACCATCGCACCTTCATCTTTTTCTGGATCATGACCACCGGTATAGGGGGTGCGGTGGCGTCGACTGCCACCTTCTCCCGAGCGAACCCCATCGCCCGTCACTGCTCAGTGACCCAATCCACCACAATCGATCGGCCTGCCCGAGCCGCGATATCGAGGATAGTCGACGTCGACCAATACTCCGACGGTAGGCAAGGTAGGTGAAGCCATACCATCACCGTTTTCACGGCATCCTCCCCAAGCTCGAAGTTCGGGACTCAAGGGGCCATGGCGAGGAGCTCCCCCACCACCACTCACAGTCCCTCGCTAAGGGCCCGGTCCTAGTTCGCCGTCGACTGGAACTGCAAGGCTAGGTAGTCGTCCGCTAGTAGGATGACCACCCATTCCGTCGGAATGTGGCGGCCAACGCTGCGAACTACTGTCGCCCGCCCGTCCCACTCTAGCCGAGCCGTTGCAATGGGTTCCTTCGATAGTATCAAGACCACCGGGAAACGATGGCTCAGCCGCTCCACCTCCGCGGCCGTGGGCCATTGAATCCCCCACGGCCCCGGCCTCGACCAGGCGTCGGAGCTCTCCCCATGCCCGTTATCTTACTGTTGCCTCTTGCCGCTCCCTCCATTTCCTTCTCCGTCGGCTGTTTCTCCTTCCGATCCATGGTGGTGGAGTTGTCGCCCTGCAAGGAAGAAGACGCCTTGCAAGGAAGAAGACCGTTAGTGAAGGAAATCGAGGGCTCCCCTAAGTCGCCGGGCTGACCACGAGACCCCAGCCGTCGTGCCTCCACCGAGAACCGGCCGACTCGACGCGATGCCGATGCACCTCCTTGCCTTGACCGGTGACGACCTTGCCAAGCTCTTCACCGACGAAAACTAGCTGTTAACCTCGGAGGAGATTTCCCTCCCCAAAGTTTCTCTCTCTAGAAACTAGTCGTTTGCCTTCTTTTTAGGGCCCACTAGGGTTCGACAAACAAATGGGCAAATTCCAGGGGTTTGCCCTCTTCGTCTACAAGACAGTCGAGGGAGCTTGGGCACAGTTGTCGACCCCACCAAGAATCGATGGGCACCATCTGGTGGGCAAGCTTGCGTGTGAGATAACGAAGGCTCGTCCAACTTAGGTCCGTTTGGGAAAGTCGTTGGCAGTAAAGCTTTTAAAAGTAGAGTAATTGAAAATAGAGTTTTTTGAAATAGAACTTTTATAAAAAACTATTTGCTATTTGGTAACTATATTTATAAAGTTTTGTAACACTTTAATATGTCTTTGATAAACAAATTGAGAAAATACTTTTGTATGACAAAATTACCATAAAAGACATCGCATAGTATTATACAATAGAACATAATAAAATATAATATATAGTAATATATAAATATATTATATAGTATAATATTACTATAACGTAATGTAATATTATTATAATATAGTAATATAACATTGTATACTATAACATAATAATTTAATATAATATTAAATTATTTAACATAAGATATCAATATATTATGATATAATGTAATATAATATTATATTTATAGTATAATACAATAATAAAGGTTTTAAATATTATAATTATTAGCATAAATTATATTTATAATATAACATAATATTAAATTATTTAACATAACATATTAATGTATTATGATATAATATAATACAATATTATATTTATAGTATAATATAATAATAAAGATATAAAATAATAATAGGAAACAAGAATATCTTTTCTTGCATGGAAGGGAGTCTGATCCACGGCTAGAGTTATTTGTTAGGGCTCCGGTAGATTTATAGGTTTATAAGGGGACAAAGTATGCAATTGTTATATTTTATTATAGGTATTTTGGTCAAAAAATAGCTTTCCGACAAAGTTCAAAACAGATTTTTTGAAAAGCTTTAAAATGAAGCTTCTCCCAAAAAGCTATTTTTAGCTTTCTACAAAAGCTAAAACATCTTCCCAAAATTTTTACCAAACACCTATTTTCATCCAAAAGTATTTTTGGAGGGCCAGAAAAAAATTTTTGGCCCTCCAAAAGCTCTCCCAAACGGGGCCTGGAGTTAAATAGAAAAAGTAAGCTCCCCGCAATTGTGTGTTTCTTAATGCTTCCGTTGATAATAGAGATATTTGTGAACTAAATTTTTGCTGGCCTCGTAATCTTTTCAATACAACTTGTGTAACAATCCAGGACCTCATCCAAAATGGCTAGACAAAAGGTACTATTTGAATTCCAGTTAACCCTAATGAATCTGTACTACAGTATTCCGTAGTTCACATAAGTTATAGGTCGGATCTGTTCCGATACTATTTGTAACAATCCAAAACCTCATCCAAAATAGCTAGCCGAAAGATATTATTTGGATTATTTGATCCTATATAAGTACCTAAGATCTATTCAATAAATAACCAATGTGAGACTAAATAAAGACCCATACGGATCCTCACAACTTGGACGAGTTTTCAATTCGAGGAAGCCCAATTCTCTCCACTAACCTATAACAAAGGATATGATTTCATAACACAAGCCGAGTTGTAAAAATTTCTATGGTTTAGGTGCCAGGGGGATTTTAACAGGGTAATGCTCCATAACATTTTTGGGTTGTGGCGTGGCATTTTGTAGTTTGAATATTCTTCCTATATCGCATCAATTTTTGTGAATTGTACAATCCTTTCGTTAGAAGCTAGCTTGCGCGCGCATATATGTATGTATATGTA
>JAOXJJ010000154.1:30461-44256 GCA_025769935.1 Phoenix roebelenii
GTCATTTTGTTATGCAAAAGTACTTTCTCAGTTTGTTTACCAAACAAATGTTAAAGCGCCACAGTACTTTAGAAATGTAGTTATCAAACAGCAAATAATTTTTTATAATAATTCTATTTCTAACAGCTCTACTTTCAACAGCTCTACTGCCAATAGCTCCTTCAAACATGGCCTAAAACGAAGCGTAGGCTGTTTTATAGTAAGTCACATAACTCCATAGTTAACCAGGCTTGGGGCTAAGCCCAAAGCCCATTTCTTTAGTATCAGGCCAGAAAGCAACGCCTAACCCAAGTCACTTTGGCCCACTAAGCTCCCGATAAATTCAACCACAAATCCGCCGACGGGACTCACAATTCCCAAGCGTAAAACCACCGAAGCAGCGTCGCCGCTCTGAGCTTTAGGTTTTAGGGTTAGGGTTTTTCATTTCCGCTCTCCTCCGGCTATGGATCCCATCTTGAAGAAGCGCAAGTCCGACGAGAACGGCGCCGTCGTGGCCTCTCCGGCGAGTCTGATGCCCGAGGACGCCCGCAAGGTCGTGGAGCCCTTCACACGCGAGCAACTCCTCGACATCGTCCAGGATGCCATGTGCCGTGACGCCGGCGTCCTCGACGCCGTCCGGGCCATCGCCGACCGGGACCCAGCCCAGCGCAAGCTCTTCATCCGAGGCCTCGGTTGGGAGACCACCACCGAGGCTCTCCGCAACCTCTTCTCCTCGTACGGCGAGCTCGAGGAGGCCGTCGTCATCGTTGACAAGGCCACGGGAAAGAGCAAGGGCTACGGCTTCATTACCTTCCGCCACATTGATGGCGCTCTCCTTGCCCTCAAGGAACCCTCCAAGAAGATCGACGGCCGCATGACCGTCACCCAGCTCGCCGCCGCCGGCACCGCCGGCCCCACCGCCGCCGCCCCTCCTGCCGTCGACGTCTCCCTGCGCAAGATCTATGTCGGAAACGTCCCCGCTGACATGCCCTCCGACCGCCTCCTCGCCCACTTCTCCTCCTACGGGGAGATTGAGGAGGGGCCTCTGGGGTTTGACAAGCAGACGGGCAAGTTCCGGGGGTTCGCCCTCTTTGTCTACAAGACAGCTGAGGGAGCTCGGGCGTCGCTTGTCGACGCCACCAAGGACATCGATGGGCACCATCTGGTGTGCAAACTTGCGATTGACGGGAAGAAGGGGAAGGCGGGGGCACCAGCCGCCGGTGGTGCTGCTCCGGTGGGTGGAGTCCATGGCCAGCCAATGGGAGGCGGGGTTGATGTCGGTGGGGATGGGCTCGGAATGGGTCACCAGTCCTCTTTGCCAGGTTCTCTGTCGAGTCAATACGGAGGACCAGGCAGTGGGATCTCTTCTTTCGGGGGTTACTCTGGCGGTGGGATACCAGGTGCTGCTGGTCTGGGTCAACATCATCACCCGAACTCATCCTTGCCATCATCGATTGGAGCGGGCACTCCCGGTCTCTCATCGGTTGGAAGCCAGGTGCCTTCGGCTCTAGCTGGTGCTGGAGCTGGAGCTGGAGCTGGAGGTTATGGAGGGGGTTTTGGGGGTCCTTATGGGTCTTCCTCGCAGTATGGTGGTCCTGGTTATGGTGGTTTTGGCGGAGGATCATCTTTGTACCGCATGCCACCAAGCTCTGTTGGGATGCCTTCTGGGGGTTATCCCGAGAGCGGGCATTACCCGCTGTCATCATCTGCTTACCAGAGCCAACACCACCCACCGACTGGTTCATCTCCTGGACCTAGGGTTCCGAGTGGAGGGGGGCTTTACCAGAACATAAACCCTTTCTACTAGGGTAATCTACTTTTTCCAACTCTCTTTACATCTATATGTAGGCATACTTTGAATTGATTCTTTGCATTTAACTAGCTTCTGTAGCTTCTCAAGGGCTTATTTTATCTTCCTGAGATTAAGTCTTGCAGTTCAATTAAGTTGATCTGCCAGAAATATTCTTTGGGGTTTGTTTGTTTATGAAGGAATACCAGACTTGATAATTGGTCTCATTTTGTAGAATTTGACATTTTTGTATCATATCATCTGCATGCTGCTTGATTTTGATTGGAATTCTGGCTGATTATGGGCTTCTGGAATGTGTGATGCATTTTTCATTGATTTTTGCGTTCAGGCTTCTTAGTGACAACTTTCATGTGTTGTTTTATTGCTTGACTGCATGAGTTGTAGTGGTTTTGTGTCTTGGATTGCTCATTTAGATGATGTGTTGAATTTAATATATTGCTATGTATTTAATACTTTTTAAGTTGATTCTGATGACTATCACGCCCTGTTACATGCTATTTGATCTATTTACTTCTGACATTGCCTTTTCCCCTCCTTCTCTTTACACTGACAGAGCAGTACCTTCAAGTGAATCATTTGTATGTACATGTCTAGAAATACTGATGTGTAATACTTGTTGTGTGCTCTATATATGCGTGATCCATCTTATATGGTTTGCTTGCTTATTTCCGTCAGCCTGGTCTCCTTCTCTTACAGTGTTCTTGGTTACTTGGTCTGGTCTCAATATGTGCATCAAAACTTTCTTTCTTGTTTGCTGTTTTCACTCACTACCAGAACTTCCTGCTACTTAAGGATAGTTTAAGTTTAAATTATTTTGTTAATTGTCTTGCAATATTCTTGGTGACTTGGTCTTCTTCTCAAGAAATGTATGAATGTTTCTTTCTTGCTTGCTGTTTTCGCACTCGCTGACAGAACTTCGTGCTTCTTAAGGATATCTTGAGATAAATTCCTTTAGGGCTCGTTTGGTTCGCAGGAAGCATTTTCCCTCCTGGGAATATGATTCCTGGGAAACAAATTCCTAGGAAGAGGATGCCTAGGAAAGTACTTTTGGCATGTTTAGTTGACCATGGGAAAGTGACAAATTTCCAAAGTGCTTATGTTTGGTTGGTCATCCATTTTCCTAGGAAAGTTATGTATAATTTCTATTATACCCTTAATAAAAATTAGGTCTTTAATGCCTCTTTAATGCTTCTTTAATGCTGAAGGACCTTTTTGGGAAAAAGTAAAAATGGAGTGATTCTTGGCTCATGGGAAAGTAACTTTTCCATGTTTTTCATGGGAAAGACTTTTCCATGTTTCTCATGGGAAAAACTTTCCCATGAAATGTGGGAATCATATTTCCATGGAAATACAACTTCTCCGTCTCTCTCCTTTAAAAACTCCAACCGAACAAGAGGCACCTCATTACTTTTCCGTTGACCATATTTTCCTCTCTTCATTTCCCGCGAACCAAACGAGCCCTTATTGGTTCTCTTATAGTATCCATGACTACTTGGTGTGCTTCTCAACAAATGCATGAAATTTTTCTCTTTCTTGCTTGCTGACAGAACTTCCTGCTACTTAAGGATATTTTGAGATAGATTCCTTTATTAGTTATCTTTATAACCAAGCTACTTGGTATATTTGTTTAAGTACCATCATGGAATGATCATTTACATATACTAATATTTGGAATAATAGAATAAGGAAAAATGCTTCGGGGTTGATAAGTGCACATCAAAAGTTACTCAGCCCCACTAGTGCTAACTTGGTAATTAAATACTCAACCCTCTCCCTTGTTTGGCAACAATTCTGCTAAGTTACACCAATTCTCTTGTGCCACTCAGCAAGAGAGCTTTTTGTGTGCATGAAATTGGCTACGCGAAGCACGTTTCATAACATTATGCTAATGGTAATGTGACATCTCTATAATAGGAGTTAAAAAAGAATATCCCACTTCTAAAGCTTGTACCTTGAAGGGTAACAATTATTCAACTTGACATTTGTGTGGATTGTGTATAAATGAGGGCAAGATTTTCATTTTGTCTAAGATCTCTATTGTGATCTAGGTTTATGTGATGTCAAGGCCTTCATAGTAAAATATGTATGGAAAAATATTGACCCCATTATATTGGCCAATAAAAACCAATAAATTCCAAGATATTGGCCAATATCATACAATATATTGGTGATTTTAGATTAATTTATTAATCTCAAAATTAATGCCTAAAATTTGTTGGTAATTTTGAATTCAATATATTTGTTACTTGAGTATCAATAGTTAGCTTTTTATCAAAATGTTGTATTAGAGTAGGAAAGGGATCTACAATTTCCATCAAGGTTCGTTGAACTGGTATCGGAGGGCGTTCGTTAACCTTGCTTTTTTGGGGTATCGACACAAGGAACGAAAAGGAAGAAGGAGAGGGAGGGAGAGGGAGAGAGGGGGAGAGGAAGGAGGGGGATAGAGGGAGAAGAAGGAGGGGAGAGAGAGGGAGGGGACTCTCTTGGAGGTTTTGTAGTTGGGTCTCCTAGGTTCAACGACTATAGTCGAGGAAGGACGGGGAGCGGGAGAAAGGTCGGAAGGAGGAGGAAGGCATCGATGGTGGCGAGTAGAGGAGGGAGAGAGGTGAGGATTTTATCTTTTGAGGACCTTAGATTCTTGGTGCTCTCGACTGGGATTTGAGGGAGAAGAGGCAAAGGGGCCAAAGGAGGGGGAAATCCCATTGGGTGGGGGTTTTGAAGGTTTCAAAGGACATGGGGGGGGCGATTGAAAGCGGATAAAGAGGACAAGGTGGATGAGGAGGGGGGTTCCATGATGGCGGGGATCGGTGATTGGGAGGGTCAAAGGGTTTCGAAGGATGTGGGGGGTGGGGGTGGGGTGAGTGGTGGGAGATATCAGGCGGATCTCGAATTGGGAGGGGCTTTTTAATGGGTTCAGCCTATTTACATAGTCTGCAAGGCAAAGATTTTGCTTCTCTGTCAGTTTGGTTCAGTATACCCAACTAGGTGGTTTGGTTCGATATGTTTTGAACTGAACGGTTCGGGGTGGTATGGCGAACCTTGATTTTCATTCATTAGCTTAATTTTATATCATCAAGATATTGAATTTTCATGTCTTTCTATGTTTGGTTTCTACTCTCTTTAAACTTTACGAAATTCAACCTTGATCAGTTCAAGGTCGGTCTTTTTAGGATTCACGCTTATGAGATATCACTGGGCATCTACTTGTTGTAACCCTTCTCCTTTATCTAGGCTCGGAACTGACTATGTACAAAATATAGGCTATGTACAAAACCTTCTTAGTTCAAGGTATTTAGGATTGATTATTTATAAGAAACGGGTGATTGAAGAGGTTGTTATCTATAGTATTAAAGCATGTTGGATCAAATAGAGAAGTGCAACTAGGATGTTATGTGATCATAGGATAGTCGCCAAGTTGAAGGAAAATTTTATAAGACTGCCATGTGACTAGCTATTCTTAATGTTACAGAATGTTGGGTAGTTAAAAAGCAATTTGTGCACAAGGTGGGTGTGGCTAAGATGAAAATGTTGAGATAGATGCGCGGTAATATAAGAAAAAAAAGGTCATTTGTAAAAAAGTGGAGGTAACACCTAGCGAGGACATAATGAGAGGATGATTTAAATGGTTTGGACATGTTCAACATAGGCCAAGGGATGCATTAGTCAGAAGTAGTAGTTTGATACATACAGAAGGAAAGAGGGGTAGAGATAGATGGAAAATCACATGGGATAAATTATCAAAGGATTTGCTATCTCAACAGCTTTAAGAAAGTATAGCCTCAAACCAAGCGAAATGGAGGAAAAAGGGTTCTTGTAGTCAACTCCAACTAGTTTGGCATTAAGGGTTAGTTGTGTTGAGTTACCGGTTCAATGCAAGTCTGGATGAGTTTGGTTGGATTATGTTGGGTTAAGGTTATGTTGTGTGAAGTAGACAATAGGTTAGTCCAATCATGTTTTGACCTTAGGAATCCACACCTGTGGGGCTGGGAGTTTGGGGTTTGTTGGATTAAGAAATCCTGACGTAGGGTTGAGTCAGCTTTGGTAGGGTCTTCTTTGCAGATAATATCTTGTTCTAACTTGAGTTGTATGTAACCCAACCCATTGCTATGCTAGTGCACTCTAGGTGGCTTGACATTATTTTAATTCTAAAAAAATGAATTTTAATTACCTCTTAGCATATAGAGAACTTTTTTCTTGGAATTATTAATTGTCATTGCTTGTGGAATTGCAAAATTGTCACTTATGCTTGCTTTATTGGTTGCATTTGAGCTTTCTTTTCCTCAACTGAATAGATGATCAACTTTCACCCGTTATATGTCATGTGTGCTCTATTTTTAGTCAAAAACTTTTTTAGAAAAGTAAGACATCTAACTTTTTCTTTCAGTTTGGAACTTGCACAAATATTGGTTGGTGGACATCAAGACCATTACCTTTTCCAAAGGAAGGCACTAGTTGTATAGAGGTTGGGGAGAAACATATTTAAGTTGCAACATGGAGGGGAATGCTGAATGGGTATATTTAAGTTTTTCTTGTATGTGTTTTTGTGTTAATAATGTGGCTATGTATGTCCTTGTGCGTGTTGTGCATATGTTAGACTTTTTTGAGGCTTTTGTGTTAGAACTTCCTGGACAACTGTAATTTCGATATTGATGAAGCTAGAAAAGCATCAACCCCGACCTGCCCCTCCAAAACCCAAAAAGTGATTAGTGCTTTGGTGGCTAGAACTATAGTTGCTAGGAACGGTTTTCCCACTCTCAGAGGAGTTTCAATGGCAATGAGTGTAAGTAGTCATTTAAATGGCTGAATAAAATCATCGTTTATTATGGCATATCATACCCTTTTTTGTCTCTCATAGATAGAATAAATCTCATTGTATATGAAATTTATGGTTACCATTAAATCACTTCATTATGATAATCTACTGTAAATTTGACTAAAAAGTAGTTCATTCTAGTGATCTTCCATGGGTTTTTAATTTGTTTATATATTTGTTTTAATATTCTTGCTTGCTTTAGGATCATGTGTTCTCTTTCTGAGGTTAGTTTTTTTTTGGGAAAAGAACCTTCATTTCTGTTTTGTGCTCTTAAATGTTTCTTGCGTCAGTTTCCCCATATGGCAAGCATGGCTAGAACAAAGTTTTTGCTATAGATGCTCTTTCTCCTGAAACCTCTCGCCATTTTCCTATTCTTTTTGTCTACCTGTTGAGATGAAGGAAAAAGTGTTCTCTGAAGTTGGTGTTGGTGTTACAAGATTTTGACATGAAGAAAAATAAGTGTTCTCTGAAGTTGGTGTTTTGCTGTTTCAAATCTGTAGTGGAAGGAAAAAGTATTAGTTCTGTAACTATGACCATGAAGAAGTGTTTTTAGATGTCCTAATAGCCATATGGTAAATAGTAAAATAGGATACAAGGTGAGGACTGTGAGATTATATATATTGATCTGATGGGTTGGTTGGAGGGACCCAACTATCAATGGCCTTTTTATCCGATTCCTTACCATTATATTTGAAGTTGCTGTTTTTAATCATTAATGTGTTATATTAATATTTTTATGGTCATTGAGTCAAGTGCATTAGAACTCTTAGAATCATTCATTGTTTAAAAATCAGTTACTAAGGCTGCTATAGCAGTTTGATCCAAACAAGATAAGTACCAAATTGGTAGGATTGGGTATGAAGTAGCTAATATTGTAACAACCCAAGACCTTACCCAAAATGGCTAGCCGGAAGTTATTATTTGGATTTCTTGATCTTGTATAAGTACCTAAGATCTACCTAGCGAATAATCGATGTGGGACTAAACACATGCCCACATGGGTCCTCACATATTTTTCCATTTAAGCCCTGGCGTCCTCGTCAGGCTAAGGGTTCAAATCCATTCAAATTTAATCACAAACACCATGATCAGCCGGTGGTCAGTCCCAATAAATTTGTGCTGCAATGTCTTCTAGTCCACATAGGTTATAGGTCGGTCCGCTCTGATACTACTTTATGTCACGCTCCGAATTCGAATCATGACATAGCCGTGCTATTGCAACCAATAACACAAAACCACTTAAAATTTCATAACAAAATGAACAATTTTATTCACAAATGTCATAACATGATTCATCAAAAAGGAACGGTACAGAACTTCTAAAATTTTTAACCTTGCATATTCACATTTTCCAAACCCTGGAGTATGTCAAACTCCTTGCTCCTAGCAAACCTATTTATCTGTAAAAAAATAGATAAAGTGGTGTGAGTTATACGGCTCAGTAAGTAACCATGCACAATCTTACTAGATCAAGCATAATGTACTTCATGCCAATGCATTAATTTAAGAAATTAACACTTATAACAAAGTAAGCATTTCGTATAGCATATATTCAAACTAGTCATAAAATAGTGGATGCCCAATCATGCAAGTTCATAAATATGGATATGCATCTTATAAAATTCTTGCCATTATTCATGCTTTGAAATTCGTACAATCAGATTAGTGCAGCTATGACTGCTCTTATTCTCACGACAAGGCCTTTACCAACTATTATTCTCTGTTGGAAAGGTCTATACCAAGTTACTATTACCCATCGGCGGGGGTCGTATGCCGAGTTAATCTTACCCACTGGCGAGGGTCATATGCCGAGTTTTTATTACCCACTGGCGGGTTCGTATGCCGAGTTATTGTTACCTACTGGAGGGGTCATATGCCGAGTTACTATTACCCACTGGCATGGATCTTATATAGCAATCTGAGAGTTCTTAAATCATATCATGCTTTTCATAAATCTTACTTCATAAATATATTGAAAATTGAATAATGGTATTATAATATGCAAAAATTCATGATCATGCTGCAAACTTAATTTTTCCATGAATCTTTCTACATCATAAATCATGTGTATATAATATAGTAATCATGATGAATGTCATTTATTCAAAATCATGCAACATTTGCTACACATGCTTGATCCAGAAACATAATAGTAATATACAATTTCATATTCAATTAATTTCATGTATTTGAAAATAATAAGATTGTGTCAGGATTATTTATCTTAATTTGTTGACAAAGTCCTACGTCCAATGACAATTCTCCAATACCTAGCAATATCATGAAATTATTTGTTAGTTGCACATTCAATTTCTATTTATTTACACTCTTTTCTTAATTGAAATCATTTACAACCCATCCATAGGATTTATTTTCATTTTCAGGCCCATAGCCTGATTCAATTTCTGGTTCAGGCCCATGGCCCAATTTAGTTTCTGGTTCAGGTCTAATCCAATTTCTAGTTCAGGTCTAATTCAACTTCTGGTGCTGGTTTGAGTCAATTCCTGATTCAGACTTGATTCAACCTCTGGTTCGGGTCTATTCTAACTTCTGGTTCAGACCTGATTCAACCTTTGGTTTAGATCTGGTTCAGCTTTTGGCTCAGGTCTGATTCAATTTCTAATTCAGACCTGATTCAACTTCTGGTTTAAGTTTAATCTAATTTATGGTCCGAATCTGACCCAATTTCTGGTCCGGGTCTGACCTAATTTTTGGTTCAGGTCTGACCTAATTTCTAGTTCAGGTCTGACCTAATTTCTGGTTCAGGTCTGTCCCATTTTTTGGTTCAGGTCTGACCCAATTTCTGGTTCAGATCTGATCCAATTTCGACTTCTAGTTCAAGTCTGATTTAATTTTTGGTTCAGACAATTACAGGGTTCTTTTATTCAGGCCCAGTGTCGTAAATAGTTGGTTGACAATTAGGCCCGTAGCCCAATTACGGACCAGAAATGGTTCAGCCTATGTTTTGTTCTAATCTACAAGGCCCTACTTAGTTTCAGTTAATTTAGGAAATACCTTCGCTCGGCCCAAGCCCAGTCCGAACCCAACCACAACCATTTAGTCTAGGCCCTTTGAATCCATTATTAGATCCTGACTCATATATCCCAGATTTGGTTTAACATACCTTATCAGATCTTGGGCCCTTTTAGCCTAAGTTCTTTTGATATCATTTTCTCTTCAAATTTATTTATTATTATTTTATTTTTTTCTTCTTTTTCTTTTCTTCTTTTTCTTTTCTTTTCTTTCTCTCTTCTTCCCAAAGCTTCCCCTCTCTTTCTTTCTTCTCCTCCCCTTACCCTCTTTTCTCGTGACCAAAGAAGGGGCGACCGCTTTCCGGGGGCTTGAGAGGGGGTCAGCCTAAGGTCGGCTAGTGGTGGCTGCGGCCCGCGACGGCCGACCCTCTCTTCCTCCCGTAGAGGAGAGCTCGGGAGAAGAAAAGCCTGCGATGCTCACGGCCGAGTTGCCTGCAGTGGGGCCACTCGCGGCCGGCTCGCGGCCGAGCTTTACGACATCGGGTTTTGGAGACCCACGTTCTACCGACCTGAACTAAGAGCGCTTTCTTACGATAGGAGAAAAAGCTGTCAAGAAGAAAAGGATGATTTTTGTACCGCATGCATAGGGGCCAAGAGGCATAATACCCTAATGGCTGTCCAGATGGAGCGGCAATGCGTACTATACTTTTTTTTACTACTAACTAAATTTCTTCTCTTTGAAAGAGGCTGACAATAAGTTCTTTCAAAATTGACTATTTGTTCCTCTGTTAGAGGTGTTGCAGAAATGTCTGCGATCAAGTAAATAGCTCTACGAACGAATTGATCGGCCGCGCACATGGTGAGTCTTCTTTCCGTTTTGATTTTATTTTTAAACTAGATTTACTCTATGAAGCAAAAATTGTAGAGAGGAAAGAGAATAGGGCTTACCTAGCTCTGTGAAGAGGCTGGTATGTTTCCTCGGGTAGCTCGGCGGTGATGTCAAACTATTTCCTCCGGCAGCTCGGCGGTGGAGCCGAATGGGTCTGCTGCTGTTGCAAGGAAAGGGGAGAGAGGGCGGCGAGTTTTGATTCAACTTCTCTAAGAATCCCCTAAGGCTCTTATAGCCTTCTTCGTAGAAAGACTAGAGGAAGAATGGCCGTCTTCGTGGTGGCCGCCTCTTCAGCAGGCGGTTGTAACCGCCGCACCTTGCAGGCGATTGCAGTTCACCCACGAAGGTGGACAATCGGGTCTTCAGATGGGCCGCCGACTTTGGCCTATTTGAAGGCCCATTAGTTACATTTAGTGGCATCAAAGCTTAGGTTTAAGATCATTAGGGATTGTAACAAAAGTGGTATCAGAGCAATATGTTTTAATTAAGAGTAAAAACTGTGGCTCGATGCCTAGTATGCCAGCAGTAAAAGCTGAACATTAGAGGCCTGCAGGTTTGTTGGAGCCACTGGAGATACCAGAATGGAAGTGGGAACATATCACTATGGATTTTATTATTAGGCTTTCTAGGACAACTAAGAAGAATGATGTAGTGTAGGTGATTGTGGACTGTCTCACCAAGTCAGCTCACTTTATGCCCTTTAGGGTTGGCACTTCTCTTGAAAAGCTGGCACAAAGATATATTGATGAAGTCATGCGTCTACATGGCATACTTGTTAGCATTGTGTCGGATCGGGGCCCATGATTTGTATTCAGATTCTGGAGGAGTTTTCAGGATGCTATGGGAACTGAATTGAGGCTCAATACTGCTTATCATCTTCAGACTGATGGCCAGTCAGAGCGGACAATTCAGATCTTGGAGGATATGTTGAGGTCATGTACAATCGATCTTGGAGCTTGCTAGGACGATCATATAGCTCTGTTGGAATTTGCTTATAATAATAGCTATCATTCCAGCATCCAGATGAGCTTAAATGGGCCGAAGTCGGCGGCCCATCTGTCCACCTTCGTGGGCGAATTGCAACTGCCTGCAAGGTGCGGCGGTTACAACCGCTTGCTGAAGAGGCGGCCACCACGAAGACTTTCCTCACGTCTTTCCTCGAAGAGAACTCACCGCCCTCTCTTTCTTTTCATTTTTTTGTAGCGGTAGCAGCAGACCCATCCAGTTCCACCGCCGAGCTGCCGGAGGAAGCAACTCGACATCGCTGCTGAGCCACTGGAGGAAGCATCCCAGCCTCTTCACAGAGCTAGGTAAGCCCTAATCCCTTTCCTCTATAATTTTTTTGCTTTGTAGAGTAGATCTAG
Organism: Phoenix roebelenii; assembly: GCA_025769935.1. NCBI lineage: Eukaryota > Viridiplantae > Streptophyta > Magnoliopsida > Arecales > Arecaceae > Phoenix > Phoenix roebelenii. The sequence goes on from JAOXJJ010000154.1 coordinate 42,289, forward strand.
TTTAAAAATAAAATCAAAACAGAAAGGAAGAAGGGACGCACCGTGTGTGTGGTTGCGAGCATCGCCGGTGCTGCTGGCCTCGGCTGTGGGCGTCGTGACGCCGCAAGCCGGCCTCGTGTGTTCCCACTGCGGGCAGCGCGACTGTCGCGGGCTCTTCTCTCGAGCTCTCTCTACTTCTCGGGTGGAAGAGAGGGCCGGCCGTTGCGGGACGGCCTTAGGCCGGCCCCTTCCCGAGCCCTCGGCAAGGCCTCTTCTTTGGTCACGAGAAAAGAGGGGAAGGGGAGAGGAAAGAAAGAGAGGGGAAGCTTCGGGAAGAAGAGAGAAAGAAAAGAAAAAGAAGAAAAGAAAGAAAAGATAAAAAGAAAGAAAAAATATAAATAATAATAAATAAATTTAAAGAGGAGATGATATCAAAAGAACTTGGGCTAAAGGGACTCAAGATCTGATGGGGCATGTTAAACCAGATCTGGGCTATATGGGCCAAGATCTAATAATGGATCCAAAGGGCCTAGACTAAAGGGTCTGTGTTGTGGTTGGGCCCAGAGGGCTTGGGCCAAGCTAAGGCCTTTCCTAAATTAACTGAAACTAAGTAGGGTCTTGTAGATTAGAACAAACCATAGGCATAACCATTTCTAGCCCGTAATTGGGCCACATGCCTAATTGCAAACCTGCTGTTTACGTCACTGGGTCTGAATAAAAGAATCTTGTAATTGGGCCTGAACTAGAAGTTAAATTAGGCCTGAACTAGAGGTCAAAATTGGGTCAGACCTGAACCAGAAATTGGGTCAGACCTGAATCAGAAATTGGGTCAGATCTAGACCAGAAATTGGGTCAAACCTGGACAAAAAATTGGATCAGACTTGAACTGGAAGTTGCATTAGGTCTGAATCATAAGCCGAATCAGATCTAAACTAGAGGTTGAATCAGATCTGAACCAAAAGTTGGAATAGACCTGAACCAGGGGTTGAATCAGGAATTGGATCCGACCCGAACCAGAAGTTGGATGAGATCTGAACCAGAAATTGAATTAGGTCTAAATCAGAAATTGAATAAGGTTATGGGCCTGAAAATGAAAATGAGTCCTATGGATGGGCTGTAAATGATTTTAATAAAAAAAAGAGTGTAAATAAGTAGAAATTGAATGTGCAAGTAACAAATAATTTGATGATATTGCTAGGTATTAGAGAATTGTCATCTGAACGTAGGAATTTGTGAGCAAATTGAGGTGATCCTGACACAATCTTGTTGTTTTCAAATACATGAAATTAATAGAATATGAAATTGTTTATTACGGCTATGTTTCTTAAAATTAGGATCAAGCATGTGTGGCAAGTGTTGCATGATTTTGGATAAATGATATTCATCATGATTACTATATTGTGTACACATGATTTATGATGATGTAGAAAGTTGCATCGAAAAATAAAGTTTGCAGCATGGTCATGGATTTTTGTATATTATGATGCCATATTCAATTTTTAATGTACGTTTGTAGTAAGATTTATGAAAAACATGATATGATTTAAGAACTCTCATAATGTGCTGGACCAGTCTTACAACTTGTCGGCCCACAGGTTCGTTAAAGGATGGTCAGTCTGGTTATTTCATGCCCTGGTCGAATGGGGCATGCAATCAAAGAGGGGAAAGAGAAGTGAATTATGTTATAAGATTGCAGACATCTTTTCTCTGTGGTTGATGTTATGACAATATTTGTATCTTTGTTTTATAATTGATGTTATGTGATTGTGAATATTTATATCTTATCAATGATGTTATTAGGTTTAGTGGATGATGATACTTCTTATTAGATTGTCGACCTTTACATTGTGTGGATGTTGCTTTGATATAATGATATTAGGTGGATGGTGTTTTGCGGTTTTCTTTTTTTTCTTCTCGAAATTAATGAAAAATAATGATATTTGATACTATGCAAAAATATTGATATATTTTAGTGATCTACTCCCCCCT
>JAOXJJ010000154.1:124301-141049 GCA_025769935.1 Phoenix roebelenii
TCCAATTAGGACTTTAGGAATCCTACTCCAAGTAGGACTCTAATTTAATTTGAACTCCTAACCTAATTAGGACTCTAAGAGTCCTACTCTAAGTAGGAATCTAATTAAATAAAATCAAGCCCAACTAATTAAGTCCAGTTGATTCAATTAAATTGCAATCCAATTGTAATTACTCCTTCTTCAACTCACTAACTCTTAGTGGGTTACACCAATTATCAATCAAATAGTTAATTATAAATAATTTGTGATTCCAAATCATAATTTAACCATCGGATTGGTCAATACCTCTAATGTGTGTGACTTCATAGATTCTATTCTGTCTGGTAGTAAGATATATTGCGATCTCTATCACAATATCATTGAAAATCTCTTTCAATGGGTTGAAACAATTCCAACTCATCTCATCAGGGATCATCGACCATCAAGATAGTCTCTGTAAGTCTCACCATCCACCAGTGACACCTAGCAGCATGTAATGGCAACCCAGCAAAATGGAATAATGAACCTCTAGATGCAGTTATCGTATGATACAGTCATTCTATCGTGGATCCCTATAGGACGGAGGTCATGAATAACTCATCAAATTCCATCGTCTGTCATATGTCAAAATTTATTCGATTTAAGTTCGAAAGTGAAAATTTTTTTTTTTCACTATACATACTATCCTGACCGAGGTCTTACGAACTCAGTCTTATAAATCACATAGGATCACTCCTTATCTACCAAGGTTGATAGATTCCATTTAGGTGCATATCCTACTCCTACAGTGAACCTATTGCAGCTAATCTACACCACAAGAATCCATATGGTTAGAAACTATGTATATATACAGTAAAACTACAGCAACCTCATTGTGAATAGCCGAAGTACGCAGGTCAAATGTCCAATCATACTACTGCAACATCAAGCAAGTCACTGACGAGTGGATAGACATCCAAATGACTTCTTGTTTTGATCACGCTCAGTACCCTTGTTCTTTAACAAGCACCTGCACTATCATTTCAGTGTTCCTATACTATGGACTCGAGACTCGTCTATCCATGAAAAAAGTGATCTATGCACTGATCTCATCAGATCGATCACCGTTCTCGTGATGATCCATTGATCAGGAGCATTTAGAAATTAATCATCAATGACATATGGCTCAAATTCTCAACTCTTGAGAATATGCATCATCGTCTTATTAATTTCTTGGACGATTCATAGACACATACACAATATGAATGAAAAAGATGCCTATTTATTATTCAATAATAATAAAGTTAAGTATAAAACTATGCTCTAGAATTAATAATGTGTCAACCAAATTGGCTTCTAGGGCATACATCTAACACTAATGTCCTCGCTACGCTAAATTTCTAAATCCATTCAAATCTAACCATAAGTACCATAAATCCGATCACAAATACTTTAGCCTATGATCAACTCAAATAGGCTTGTGATACTATATTTTTTAATCCACATGAGCTATTGACCAAATCTACTCTGATACCGTTAGAGCGGCAAATGGGTCAAATTGATCTATGACTTGACCTGACTCAATCCGCTTAGACTTGATCCAGATTTGATTTATGGAGTTCCAAGTTCATAGTGCCAGATCGAGTTCCAAATTTGGACCCATTCCAAATTTCAAGTCGGGTTTGGATTTATGGAGTTTTGATCTAATCCAATCCAACCCGACCAGATTTTTAGCTAAGTCTAATTTGGGTCTTCTAACCTATTGCTCAACCCAACTCGAGCCGAAACCTGGTATATCGATTCACTCAAGGAGGGGGTATCAAGTGGTCTCTAGTCTCCTGGTTAGTTTCGAATCCCCATTTGGTCTCTCTCTTTCTTCGAAACACTAGATTCTCTTCCACCATGGCAATCGACAAATGTTGCTGCTATGCGATGTTGGTGGTGTGCTTCTCCCGAGATATCCCCATCCACCTCCACATTAGAGTCCTTCGAGCAATCAAACCTCTTTCACGGTGGTCTATTGATCCCATCATCGGCGGAGATAATCTCCCATCATTTTCTTGATCCGATTACTTCTGCTTCTCCAACGAGAGCGAGCTGATGTACTAGTAGAGTTTTGTCTCTTTCAAAAGTTGAGATGTAATTCTCCTCCGCCCATTTCAATCAAAAAAATATATATATTAGGACCTGAATAAAGAACTATGTCAAGTTGGGATCACTCATATTCCGATCCGACCCGACCAGACCTATTTGCACTACTATATACTATTTATAACAACCCAGGACCTCACTCAGAAAAACTAGCCAGAAGTTATTTTGATCCGCTAATTCCGTATAAATATTTAAGATTTATCTAATATATAGCTGATGTGGATTAAATATGTACCTGCATAGATCCTCAAATGATCCATGTGTGATGCACATTAGACCTTATAACATCGGACAAAGATATCCTCCAAGAAAACCTTACGTGTAAACTACTCTCGAAGATATTGCAATTTAGACTAGCAGATTGCACGGTACGTTCGAGCTATTATAATTTGTACGATTCGTTCGCTAACCCATACCACTCATTTCAATCTCCGCGGCACGTATCAAGTCCTTATCCGCTTTCCAAGTGGCAGAATTCTCCTACTCCAACCCCCATATAAACTCCAGCCATGCTAGTGCATCCCAGCAGTCCCATGTCTTATTTTAGCCACCGATGCTTGCGGACCTTGGCCATCTTGGCTATTTGGGCCTATGGTGCCAGGTCCCATTCAATCGGTGACGTGCTCATGACCTCAAGACATGAGCAATGGATGGCTCAACATAGGCAAGTGTACAAGGATGTAGCTGAGAAGGAGCATAGGTACCAAATCTTTAGGGCTAATGTGGAGTACGTCGAGTCTGTCAACAAGGCTGACGACCAGAAATACAATCTTGGGATCAACCAATATGCTGGCCTAACCAATGAGGAGTTCAAAGCGTCTCGCAATGGATACAAGCCAAAGATCGTGAAGCCGGCCAAGACCTTTAGGTACGAAAATGTGACGGCCGTGCCCGCTAGCACGGACTGGAGGACCAATGGTGCAGTTACTCCCATCAAGGATCCAGGCCAATGTGGTAATGAAAAAAATTACCATCTTGTTGCAAGTTTACTGTAGTTCTTTAACATCGCATTAACTAGTTGGCTAATATTGAACCCATACAATAGGATATTGCTGGGCATTCTCTGCTGTGGCGGCAACCGATCTAAGGCATGGCAAAGCTCAGCACGACCGGTGAGTTGATCTCTTTATCGGAGCAAGAGCTCATGGATTGTGATGTTTATGGTGAGGACCAAGAATGTAACGGGGGTCTAATGGATGATGCCTTCCAATTTATAATTGATAATGGAGGTTTAACAACCAAGAGTAACTATCCTTACAAGGCATCAGATGGTACTTGCAACACCAAGAAGGCATCCTCGAGTGCAGCCACTATCAATGGTTATGAAGGTGTTCCCGCAAATAGCGAGTCAACGCTCTTGAAGGCTATGGCCAACTTGCCTGTCTCAGTTACTATCGATGCTGGTGGCTTGGACTTTCAGTTCTATAAAAACGGTGTATTCACCGATGACTGTGAGACTGAATTTGACCATGGTGTTACTGTTGTTGGCCATGGAAAGACTGTCGATGGCACTAAGTATCGGCTGGCAAAGAACTTATGGGGTAAGTCGTGGGGTGAGAGTGGATACAGAAGGATGGAATGAGATGTTGATGCGGCGGAAGGGCTCTGTGGCATTGCCATGCAGGCTTCTTACCCAACTGCATGAATTCAAAAACTCTCTTCTATTCATGTATGATATTGGCTATTGGCACCGACTTGTTTTTGTGGATCAATCTTAATTTCAATCATGCTGGCATTTATCCTATGTAAATTTGAAGCATGAAATTGTAATCATACTTAATTTAAGTAATTCATGATATGATCTTGGATTTCTGCACACATCTGGGATTAAACTTCATGATATGATGACAATTTTATCATCATAAACTGCACTTATCAATTAAGAGCATAGATTTAGAAAATTAGGTTTTTCATTTCCAATGTGGCTCCCACGTTGCTTGACCTTTTTCAAAAGAAATACCACCAGCAATGTCACTTGGCTTCAAATCCAACTCTCTCTCTCTCTCTCTTCTGAATTTAGAAGAGCAGTAACGAAACAGAGGAGTCGAGTCCTGCTGGTTGTTATCCTTCTTCCTTTAGACTAAGTACATTATAAAACAGATTGATTGGATATAATTTGTTGGTTGCGTCACTTAATCAATTAACTAATTATAGACTGAAGTAGTTGATATTGGTATGACGTGGGCAAGCTCCAATTTTTTAATTTGAAAAGTATGCCTTCCGTTTCACGGAAAGAATAGGCTTGGTCTAGTTCAATGTATGTCGTAGACCAAGGCAAGGTTTGGGCCGAACAATGTTCTCTTGATAAGACTGGCCAGCCCGACCGTCGACAAAATTTTACAAACCCTGAGTGACTTCCTAACCAGTACTCAAATCCTAGACCCTGGCCTAATCCAGTCTTAAGCCTGGCTTTGGGTCCGGGCTTGTCCTCCAAAAACACCACACCCTGTGACACAAGTGCAGGACTACTGAGTTTGGCCATGGTAGGCCCCTTAAAATAAATTAGCTTGGCAACCCTCCTCGTGCGTGAGCTTGGACTGATCTCCTGGTTCCAAAGTGGCGTGCAAAACTTATTTTCTTATGGGCCAGATATCTTTCGAAGATTATGTTGGCCTGTGATTGGGGCTTGGTAGTGAGCGCATTAACATTGCCACAGTCCATGCTTCAAACTCTGAACAAAGGGATTTCTTCAAATTCTACGGAGAAAGTGGCAAAGCGGCAAGCAGAGAAAGGATGTATTGCTAATTAGGTACGGCGCAAAGTAACGGCCAATGGCTGTTTGGGTCTCGTGGTGGTGCGAAGCCCTCTCCTCCACTTCTCATTCCCCCTATCACTTCCCCTTCGTCACCTCCTCCTCCTCCTCCTCCTCTATCCCGGTCCTCCAATGGCGGCGAGGCATTGCAACCGTGCTTTCTATCCATGCACGGCATCTTCTTTCTCTTCGATCCCTAACCCTGATCTCGTGGTCTCATTGCTCGCCTTCTCGGGTTTGCCGCTTCTCCCCCATCTCATCTTTCTCTCTTATATTACTTTCGTCATATACTGATGTGTTCTTTATCCACATCATGCTTTTGTTTCAATTCTTGCATCAAGATCCAACATATCAATTCCAGAGAATATGTCTTGCAATGATTTCGTGATCCTCAATACGCTCTTGTTTCTTTCGTCTTTTTCCTTCTATTTATATATATAGAGAGAGATATCTGTGTTCTTGATCCAAAACTCTAGATCGTGTTTTTGTTTTAATTCTTGCATGGATTTCATCATAGGAATCCAAAAGAATGAGTTTGCAATGGTTTCTTGATTTTAGAGATAAAGGATAAACGAGAAAGTGTTGAGGATATCGGTCAATTGTAAATTACAAGAAGGTTCGATACAGAGAGATCTTGATCGCGCATTATTGTCCACGAAAAAAGAAAAAAACAAATCCCGAAGGTTAAAAGGAGACTCCATAAAAAGAGTTGAGTTCGGCTCCTGCTGATTTCCAATAGCATTTTTTGTCTAATACGAAGAAAGAAATTTCAAAAATGTTAGAAGGGGTTTTACAAAGGGCAGTATATCTTCATATGGCTTTAAGGGAATCCTTCCTTCACTAGGGCTTTAAGGGTCAAGGGATAATTGGAAGAGGGCCACCCTTGTTGTGAAGCCCATCGACTCTAGGATTTTTCTGAGATATCGAGATGGATAGATAGAGAGACTATCTCAAGTTAATCCTTGTGGTAGGCGATGATAACTTGTTGGCTACTGATAAGCCATACTTTATAGATTTGTTTTATATGGCTATTGCATGTGTTAGTTATCTCTTAAGGTTGATATATTTCTACTCCTTGTTCATGCCATTACATGGAAACAAATCCCATTTTATTTTGCTTTTCATGATTCTGTCCTACTCTTTTCATGTGCAGCCCAGTGATTACATCAAATGATTTGTTGGTTCCTAGAGATGGTCAAGTTCCTGTTGATGTTCATTCTTTGGCTACTCGAGGAATTTTTCATGTAATATGTTGTCCATATTTTATCAGATATTACAAATAATTTTGCAATGTTTATAGGACAACATTTTATGTTGCATGTAAATCAACAATGGAACAACGAGTTAACTTGTCATATTCATTACTAAACTAAATTATTTCTGTTTCTGAAGAGTTTGGGCTTTTCAGGGGGAGATGATGCCAATAAGCTTGCTTATTTACTGAATGCCGTTAATCATGCATTATTTTGGCTAGTGCATCATTGATTCTTTTAGTGCATATTGGCCATTTAATATGTACATTTCTTCTTTTTACTTTCATATTTGTGCATTATTTATTCAAATGCCTGAAAATGTTCAGAAATAAATCTGTTTGTATCAACTACTAAAAATGCATCGTTCCATAGTGCTTTACAAATTATTTCAGTCTGTGAGCTTTTTTTTATGCATTGATCTTACATCCTTCTATAGGCCACTTGGACACACTAGACATGATCTTGAAAATTTTAGTTAGTTATCCAAATCCCGTTTTACCACTTCTGTGCATGTCTCTGATTTTTATCCTGTTTCTGTTCTTCTTGACCCTGCTTTGGATTTTTTTTACCTTTTTTCTTCCATGTTTTACTTATTGATCTCAGCATCTTCATTATGATTTTTAGCCCCACCAAAAGATTGTTTGAATGATTCTGCCCTTGTTGTTTGAATTCAACATTCTCTAGGCGTGTATATTATGTGGATTATGCAATTGGAAACAAGGGGAAAAAATCCTTTATCGAAATATTCCCACCCATAAATTTTAATTGACATGTCAACTCTGCCTGTGCTTAAATTTTATATTACCTATAAAGCATCTTGGTCCATATTCAGTGAGGTTATATTTCGTACACTTACTTATCTATGCTTGTTTAGCTTTCTTGACCAACATTATCCTCAGAATAAAATCGACTAAAGTACCCTCTGGAAAAGGTGTGGCAGAGTAATTTTAAAATGGATATGATACTTAAGGAAATGTCTTCATTGTAACTTTGAACATTATTGAGTCGGCTTGAAATTTGTTTTGGAATCTGGATAAGACTATGTAACTGGTGGAGCCAATAAGACCAGGGTCTAGTTGGCCCTCCTCATTTCCTGAAATCCTCATATACATATTGACCTGTTTGAGCACTTCCCCCATTGCCACAGCACTTGCCTCCCTTCCCCATCTGTGACATAGCCAAAACTCCCTCTCTAACGCCTGCTCCTCCCATTGCCACAACACTTTCCCCCCTTCCCCATCTGTGACAGCCAAAACTTCCTCTCTGACCCCTACTTTTGTGTTAACCGCCTCATACCTAATGGATCCCGCACATTATAAGTTCTCAAGATTCATTTCCATTTCTCATGGAAGCCTCCATCCTAGAGCTTTATCTCCTTATGGTTTTTTAGGTAACAAAGCATCATTTGAAAATTCGAAAACAAAATCAAAGCAATAAATCATTACCAACTATATAAAGAGATGAGCAGACTGAGACTTCTGGGCTTTCTAAAATTTCCTTCCCTCTTCTCTAATTTGGAAGAACAACAAGAGAAAGCCATGTTCAAATATAAACACAGATCATCATCATTCATTCTCAATGTTGATTTCTTCATCAGTTGTGTTACCTGAGAGGATGCAGACACATTATAGGCACTAGGATTTTATGAAATTATATGGTTGTCTTTTCTTGCTGATACGAATAGGTCATATCCATCTAGTATAAGTACATCAAACAAAATTAGAAATAAAATGTAGATGATGCAGAATTCTAGATGAGCCCTCCCAAAACACTCCTCCCAAGTTATGGTTGCCATTTAAAAAGATTGGCAGAGAGAACTTTTCTAACAATGAGTCTGACCCTCGATTTTCATATTAGAAGTAAATATCCATTCTTGTAGTGTTGGCCAAGAATGTAGGTTTTGAAATAACTTTGGAAAATATTAATTTTCTTATATACTAAAGTTAATTTGGAAAGTTTGAATGAGAAACAATTATAGTGTAAGGCCTTAACAAATGATATCTTCTTAACATTTTATGTGTAATGTTTAGACAAACAATACTAAATATATACAATTTAGTTCATATTATAATTTATCTTACATATTCTCATATTTCCTTTTCTCTCTTGCCACCTAAAATACTTGGACATGTGTTTGGTTTCAATTCTCGTATCTGTGTCCATGGAGCACTGCTCATTAGCTTCATTTAGAGCCAAATCCTGTCCTGTCACTTTGCCTCGCTAAAGTTGATTTCATGTGACAAGTTTATTAGCATTTTATGTGGTACAAAATTGTATAAAATTTTGATTAAATTTATTGCTCAAAACAAGTATTTATTAAACTCAACAGGCCTAAAGCATAGATTTATGACTGTGTATGTTTTCTATGTTTTAGTATGTGGGATGAGAAATATTGTACTTCTATACTTCTCATGTATGCATCACGAGTGAAGTCGTGAAGACTTTGTTCACCCTATTATGAGTGTTGGTCCTAAACATACCTTAAGTGGAATCTGGCTTTTTTATTTAGCTCTAGTTAGTATTTTGAAGATTGAGTTGCCTTGTTTAAACCCATTTGTTCTTAATTCCATTTATTTCCAAATATTTTTGGACTCTATATAGTTGATTCTGCTTCAGTTAGCTATTTATTTGCTGGTGCTCACTGGGAAATCCTAATGTCTATGGAATCCTCTAATATAATTCCATGGTCAGATTGTTAAAAATCTTGCATCATTATGCTACTTGCAGGCAATTAAGTTTGTCTCCAACAAATTTCTAAGTACAAAATTGAGAATGCAATCCAATGGTTGCTTGAATTGGTTCTTGTGTTTCTTACCGGAGTACATTTGTCGTCGAAAAAATTTGCATCCATTTTGCATGGAATCATGCTTTAGATCCTAATGGAATAAAGTTTTGGCATGTGCTTTCTCATTTTTTATATCGCTCTGCTCTACTATTTGATTGTCGCAGGCATAATTTAATATTTTTGCATGTGATGGTTTAACTTACTCTTTGATATCATCGCAGGTCACTGAAAACTTTGTACATATTCCTAAGGTGGCCACCATATTTGACCCCTAATCTTTAATTAGAGCTGTGACTGATTTGATATATGAGCATAGGGATTGCTTCATGGTGTACTCTAAATTTATGACATAGAATCCGTAACAAAGTTTAAACTTTCTGCCGAAAGTTGTATATTTATCCCACATTTACTCCATATTGTAGAATTAACTCTGTAAAGTAATTCACCTCATCCCCCCATATAATGTATTATTTTTTTATTATCTTGTTTGATGCATTCTGTTTGTTCTTGCCCGATGTTGTTCTGTTTTTGTCCTGCTGCATTTACAGTTCCATATGTACCTTTGTACCTATGCTTGTCTTCAAATATTATATACATTTATTTACGAAAAGAAAAATACATGCAAATTATTCTTACAGCAAATTTGAGATGGATTCCACTTTTTCATTTTTTTTGGTACATTGAGTGATGATAGATTCTTCAACCAAGATTCCTTCTGGATGGATTCATCATATTTTTGTCTTATATCATTGTTCATTATCTCTTGTTTTAGTTGTATGCCAGTATCTGCATTCTGTAGTGCTCAAGCTAGTATGCCACATTCTTCCCTTGCGCATGAGTGAGATCTTCACGGCTTGATAGATTATTTGTGATTCCTTAAAAAATGTAGGAATGCCAAATTATTGTGAGAATTGCAATTATTGTCTCAAACAGGGGAAGGGCTTCTGCCACTGTTGGAACGTAGGTGCAAACATAGGAGACAGCAGATTATATGTGATTTTGATCTTTATCCACGAAGACATTCCCAGTCCAAGAAACAAAGTGTGCATGATATTTTGCATTCATATAAAAATTAAATTAGTGTAAATGATTGGATCTAATCTTGAACTACTTTGGGGTCATGGAGTCCAGGACAATTTTATTTCATTTTATTTTATTTTTTGAGAAAATAGGGGAGTGGAATGGGAAACCTCCCGCACTTTAATTATATCAAGTTCAATTTTTTGAGGATGCATCCCTTAAAAATGGGATCCAAAATCTTTTATTGTTTAGTAAGAGACGGTGATCAATGAATTAATTTCTAGTTTCCAATGTCGTGCATATATGAATGGCAAAATTCCATGTGCTTAACATGCATATGCATTTTATTCAGCATTAAACCACTTTGTTGAGTGGAATCCTTCAAAAAAAAGGGCAAAGTTCATTTTGGTCGATTTGTATGCACTTTATATCATGTGTTAAACTCTTAATAGAGTTCTTGAGCTCTACATTTTCTTAAAAATAAGCAAAAAATTGAAAATTCTAACAACTCTAGCCTAGATGCTCCGCAAAACACACATAAAAAGTCAAATTGTTGTTGTCTAGAAGGCTAATATTTATGGGTCATAAAGTATTTGGTGGTTTACTCAATAGCTAGTTATGTTTTCTTTTTTTTTGAGAATTCTCTTATTTTTTAGAATAGTAAGAAGACCACTATTTTTTCATGTTAAAGTGTAGAGGCCTGAGTATCATATTGTGCCATGCATAGAAATGAAGATTGTTCAAGCGCGAGATAGCTGATATAGGAAATTTTTTTTCAATGATTCTTTGCTTACACCAATTCAAGGGATGAAATGTCAAATATGATTGTTAAGATACCGGTAAAAATGATGAGCAGTAATACATCAGCTAAGATTTCTTTAAATTAGATTGATTAATTTATTTCTTTTGTTATTCATCTAAATTTTTTTTTTGGATAAGCAAGAATTACTAAAGGTGGGAATTATTTGCATTCATAACTCAAAATGTTCTTGCTAGAAATAATTCTAGGTTTTATGATCAAAAGCAACAATAAAGCTACGTTTGGAACTCCATCAATTTTTAGAACAACTATAATATTACTTATACTAAGTGGGCTCTCTTAGCCTTTTATCATGTAATTAGATTTCTTCTCTACAATGAAGGTTTGACCAACTCTAATGATCATTTTGCCATCTTTAATCATTGTATTTTAATTTTTTCAATTATGTCCAACATACATCAAGAATCAATGGATCAAATTGCATGGAGGTTGATTTAGTTCCATTCTTTTTATCTAATTCATGTCTCTGGTACTTCTTTTACACTTTTTTGCCTCCTATGTTACCTGCAAATTAGTCCTTTTATCATAGGTAAAAATATAGAAACCTTCTATAATCAATCTCTTCATTGAGATAAAATGTGTAAATTGCATCCATCAACATTTGAATTATTGGCTAATTAACCAAATTATACACAACCATGCATTTTATAACAATTCTAAGCAAATTGTTTTTCAATTCATTCTAATTTGGGGTGGTGTCTAGTGTCTATGTTTTGACAATATATTGAGATCATATATACGTTTCTAGTATAGGACTCACACTTGGGTCAATATCAGTTATTACATTATATTTATACCATGCTAAAGACTTCATAATATAGTATGGCTCTGGTAGTCTCTTTTATTTTTTTTTTATAAAACCACCTTGAGATGCTGCATTACCTTCCGTCTTTCTTGCATGCTGTGGACTCCTTTCCTTAAAGCCCCATTCTTTGGGGGTTAAAACACTTACTCAGATATCTATATTTTTCTAAGTATTTTTCGGGCAATATTTAGATAGAAAAATAACTTATCAATATTCTTCTATGCATTGGAAAGTGGCTCCTTAACATGTTACCCATATTTTTTTGCATTACTACTTTCTCAAGTAAGTTGCTAAAATCTTTCCATACTTCCTACAATACCCTTTATTGTAAAAATACTATTATGTACAATATAATATATTATACTGTATTATACATATTTTTGTAGTTGAAATCTGGCCTAAGGGTGACCACCCCATAGCAAGCCGAGAAGCCGCCGGCCAGAACGGAGAAAGAGGGCCACCTCCTGCGCTCTGGGGTACCTGCACGAAACTTGGGCTGGGGATTCCGATGAAAGCCCTATTGGGTTACCCTCGTACGCGTTGCGAAGATTGCAGTGGAAACACATACGCAGGGTCGTTCATCACATGAACGTCCTAGAGAACATAGATTTCAAAAAAATTTCGAGTTCTCTAACTCAGAAAATTATGAAATCAAAAGAAAGATTAAAATTAAAAACTTGATTAATTTCATATCTACAATGAAGAATTATAAGGATCCTATCTTTATCTTTGAGTGGGTAGATCTTCATCACTATCTAATGATGGATGGATTCGGTTCGCTTGAAGTCACACAATCGTTCGGCCTCTACAGGTATCCACACGAAGTACAGATCGCTCCAAGATCTCACCGGGGTGCTAGCTCCCTTGCAGAGATCGCCTTTGCTGGCTAATTTTTTTTCTCTTTTAATCAACTCCTTGACTGCTTTGAAAGGAAGGAGGATGAGGAAGAAGAGGGTGCGCCTCTTCTTTTTCTCTTTTTCTTGCTCACGGCTGGAAGAAGACAAGGAAGAGGGTGGGCAGCTGAAATCAATGAATCTCCAATAATTTTTAGCCCTCACGCCTCCCCTCCTTATATAGGCATCTAATGCCTAGTTTAAACAAGGAAAAAGATTTCAAGAAATCCTTCCTTGATTCATCCCTCCAAATTCTTCCCAACCCCTTACTTAAAAGGAATTAGAGAGAATCAAGGAGAGGCAACATGGACTCTCCTTGTGTTGTGTGGGAGTCCAAGAGAAGGAGGAGGGGCGGATGCCCCTCTTCTTGTGCATGGGAACCCAAGAAGAAAAGGAAAGGTGAACGCCCCTCCTTTTCTCTCTTTGTCTTACACACATGAAGGAACGGATACTCCATTCCTTTCATGCATAGATTTTATAATCTAATTAAAAAACATGTGATCCCTCTTGATTAATTGAATCCTAATCCAATTAGGACCTAATGTCTCCTTCAATTTGACTTATGTGAATCCTAATCCAATTAGGATCCAAATTGGACTTTATGAATTAGGTTTCTTATCTAATAAGGAGTTTTAATCAATTAGGACTTTTCATCCTTATCCAACAAGGTTAAGACTAATTAATTTAGTCCAATTGAATCAAATTAAATTGCAATCCAATTGCAAATCTTCCTTCTTTAACTCGCTAATTCTTAGTGGGTTAAACCAATTATCAATCAAATTGACAATAAAGATCTATTGCAATTCTAAATCGCAATCCAACCGTCAGAACAATCAAAACCTCTTATGTGTGTGACCCCATAGGTTCTATTCTGTCTGGTAGTAAGATATATTATGCTCTCCATCACCATATCATTGAAACTCCTTTCAATGTGTTGAAACAATTTCAACTTTTCTCTTCAAGATTCACTGATCATCAAGTGAATGCCTTCGAGTCTCACAATCCACTAGTGATACCTAGCAACATATAGTGACAATCCAGCAGAACGAAATAGATAAACCTCTAGGTGCAGTTAGCGTATGATACAATACCTCTATCGTGGATTCCGACAAGATGGAGGTTATGGATAACTCGTCAAACTCTATCGTCTGTCATATGTCAAAATTTATTTGACTCGAGTTTGAAATTGAAAAACTCCTTTTCCAAAATACCCTGGCCAAGGTCTTTCAAATTCAGTCTCATAAATCACATAGAATCTCTCCTAATCTACCAAGGTCGATAGATATCATCTGGATACAACCCTAATCCAACAGTGAGTCTACTACAGTAAATCTGCAATATAAGGACCCTGATGGATATGGCCCATGTTTATGTACTCGTCAAACTATAGCAACTTTACTGTGATTAGTTGAGGCATCGCAGGTCTACGTACTAGTCATATAACTGCAGCATCAAGTAAGTCACTGACGAGTGGATAGACATCCAAGTGACTTCTTGCTTTGGTCACGCTTTGTACCCTTTTTCTCTAACAAGCACTTGCACAATCACTCCAGTGTCCCCACACTGTGGACTCAAGACTCGTCCATCAAAGAAAGTAATCTGTGCACTAATCTCATCAGATCGATCATCATCTTTTGTGATGATCCATCGATCAAAAGCAATTTAAAAATTAATTATCTAATGACACATGTCTTAAATTCTCAAATCTTGAGAATATGTGTTATCATCTTATTAATTTCTAGGATGATTTATGGACACATAATAACATGAATGAACATAATGCTTAATTTTATTAATTAATAAAAAGGTCAAGTACAAATTTTATTTTTTAGAATAAATATAATGCATCTGCCAAGTTGGCTTCTAGGGCATACTTCTAACAATCTCCCACTTGCACTAAAGCTAATCAGATATATATCTAAGACCCATCTTCTCATGATGTGCTTTTGTCTTCTACTGACTTAGCTGCTTAGTAAATGGGTTTAACATGTTATCCGTAGAGTCTACTCTCTGCACCTCTACATACTTCTTTTCGAGGTAGTCGTGTATCAGATGATACCACCGCTCTATGTGCTTGGACTTCTGGTGAGACCTTATCTCCTTAGCTAGTGCTATGGCGCCATTGTTGTCGCAGTAGAGTGCGATGGCATTCGATGACATCATGCCTAACTCTTCAACAAACTTCTTGTACTAGAATGCTTCCTTTGCAGCTTCAGAGGTGGCAATGTACTCAGCTTCCATGATAGAATCTGGAATGATCGATTGTTTGGAACTCTTTCAATTTATCGAACAACCATTGCACAAGAACACATATCCTGATGTAGATTTTTAATCATCAATGTCAAATATAAAGTCTGAATTTGTGTATCCTTCTACCTTTAATTCTGATCCTCCTCCAAAGACCAAGAACATATCTTTAGTTCTTCTCAAGTACTTAAGAATGTTTTTTACAGTTGTCCAGTGTTCTTCGCATAAATTTGACTGATATCTGCTCGTGACACTCACAGCATGTGCTATATTAGGTCGTGTACATAGCATGGCATACATGAGGCTTTCTATAGCCGAAGTATACAGGATCTTGATCATGCGTTGAATCTCTTCAGATGTGTTGAGGCACATCTTCTTAGAGAGATGAATCTCATGCCTAAGGGATAGTAATCCCCTTTTAGAGTTTTTCATGCTGAACCTCTTCAGCTTTCCTCTATATACATTTTCTGTGACAGACCAAGTATCCTTTTAGATCTATCTCTATAGACTTTAATCCCCAAAATATAGGATGCTTCTCCAAGATCTTTTATGAAGAATTTTTTAGACAACCATACCTTGACCGAAGTTAGCATGAAAATATCATTCCCAATTAGGAGGATATCATCCACGTACAATACGAGGAATACAATAGCCCTATCACTAACCTTCTTATAAACACATGGTTCCTAGCTCTTGGTTCTTGATGAAATCAAACGATTTAATTATATCGTTGAAACGAGTGTTTCAACTCCGAGACGCTTTCTTTAGTACATAGATGGATCTTTGCAGTTTGCAGACCTTATGATCCCCATCACTGGAAGTAAAACCTAAAGGCTGCTCCATATAGATATCTTCCTCAAGATATCCATTTAAAATATAGTTTTCATATTCATCTGTCATATCTCATAATCATGATATGCTACAATAGCAAGTAATGTTTGAATGAACTTTAGCATGGCTACAGATGAAAAAGTTTCCGATAGTCAATGCCTTCGCGCTGACTATAATCTTTCACTACTAGCCTTGCCTTATAGGTCTCTACCTTGCCATCCGAACTTAATTTTCTCTTGTAGATTTATTTACACCCAATAGGTACTGTACCTTCTGGTGGATCTACTAAGATCCAAACTTGGTTGGAATGCATTGAGTCCATCTCTGACTTCATCGCTTCCAGCCATTTCTCGAAATCGATGTCTACTATCACCTCGTTGTAGGTATTGGGATCCTTAGAATGATCCCTATTTTCCATGAGGAACACTTTCTCTACTTTCTCTGTAAGCATACCTAAGTACCTTTCAGAAGGATGGGAGATCCTACTAGATCTACAAGGTGGAGAAGGTTCTACATGTATTGGCTCGATATAAATAAGTTCTATAGGCACAGTGGCTCGTTGCTCTTCAGAGACTTTCTCTTCGAGCTCAATTTTCCTCCCACTACCTTTATCAAGGATAAATTATTTTTCCAGAAAGATAGCATGTCAGCTCACAAACACTTTGTGATCCTCTAGGACGTAAAAATTGTATCCTAATAACTCTTTAGGATATCCTATAAGACGAGCACTAAATATCCTAGTCTCTAACTTGTCCGCCTGTTATTGCTTGATGTGGGTCGGATATCCCCAAATCTTGAGATGACCAAGATTTGGCTTTTTATCATGCCATATTTCTTATGGTGTGGTAGGAACAGAATTAGAGTGAACTCTATTCAATATGTATATTGCTGAAAGTAGGGCATCTTCCCAAAAAAATGAGGGTAAATCAGTGAAGCTCATCATGGACCTGACCATATCCAATAGGGTCCGATTTCTCCTCTATGACACTCCATTGAGCTGAGGTGTACCAGAAGGGGTCCATTGTGAAACTATATCATTTTCTTTGAGATAATTATAGAACTCTCCACTAAGATATTCACCTTCTCGATTTGATCGAAGAACCTTAATGAGTTTTTCTGTTTATTTTTCTACTTCATGTCTGAACTCTTTGAACTTTTGTGGAGAAATTGATTAAGCCCTCATTTGATTTTGATGAGCTTAAAGCATTTGAGTATATCTTATATTATACTAAT
>JAOXJJ010000155.1:0-10719 GCA_025769935.1 Phoenix roebelenii
TCCCCAACTTCCCAAATTGCCCGTCTGCAGGCCAGGAAACTCTCCACCTCCCTTCCATCAAGGGGGAAGACTCGTAGACAGTTCCTGTTCCCATTTTATATGGGGCCTTTGCTTCCTTTTGGTCACGGCTAGACACAGAAACTTCCCTCTCTTTCCCTCTCTCAATCTCTTTGCTCCCTTCATCTACCGGAGGCCTTCCATTGGCCCGAGGCTTTAGGCGACCGTCTCGATCGCCTAAGGCTCGGGCCGGCTCTGGTTAGATTCGAGTTATACAAAGATCTGATCCGACCCGAATGATCCGTTGGATCAAAAATTGTAGTCGTGGACCCGAAACGACCTAACCCGATCTTCTATTGGGTTGAGTCTAGGTCTAAAATTAGGATCCGAACAAAAAACGAGATTGGCTCGGGGTCATTTATGATCCGGTCCGACCCGACCTATTTACACTCGTACTAATATCCTCTGCGTCCATGGCCAAGCTAGCTTTTAAGAACTAATAATAATATAGAATCAAAGGGTGGTAATATATTCAATATGTGTGAGAATCGGTCCAATTGGCCTATCCTGGATTGAAGTCGGCACTGCCCATCAACTTCAATCGTAGAGGATGCATTCCTCTGCCCAATCCTCCGGCTGTCGGATAAGGCCTTAGCAATCGTGACCGGGGACGACTTAGCCGGGCTGGTAAAAACGGTCGGCGGCTGTTGGGGCCGCTGCAACTGACGGTCAGCCTTATCCTTTTGCCGACCGAATTTAAACCATTCTGAAATCATTCAAATACCTCTTATCCCTTGCAACGGTTCACCACCGAGCTGCCTATCTTTTCTTCCTCACCTCCGACGGCCATCGTGTCGCCATAGCCGAGCTCCGCCACCCCCAAAACCCTCCTTCTTTCTCTAGCTCACAGGTTCCCTGTTCCAAGCTGCATCAGCCTCTCTTCTTGCCGGAATCCGTCGGAATACGCCATGGTCGGCCGAATCTGCCATGGTTGTTGCATGTCGGTGAGTCCCTTGCTCCATCTTCGAGGTACTTCGGCCAAGGAAACTGCCACAATGGCAGCTAGAGACGCTGCCCCTCTCTTCACCTCCCTTACTCTATTTTCTGTGCAGGCGATCGGAGTGCCACTGCACAACGGAATCGCGGCCATCTCACCGGAACACCACGCCTCCTTGCTCCACCCTCTCCCTCCCTCTTCTCCTCTGTATGGACATGAACTCAAGCATCTCTCTCTGTTTTTGGGCCAAACCGAGATCCTTTTTTCTCGGTTTTTTTTTCCACTTCTGCCAGCCGTCACCGCAGTCACCACCACCACCATGGTGGTCGTCGCTGCCGGCTCTTCAGTGTTGTGCTACCAGATCTCTGCATTCCCTCCCTTAGCCTCTCTTCTTTCCTCTCTTCTTTTTTTCTCTTCCTCCTTCACGTTTTCTTCTTCTTTTAAGTTTTTCTTCCCATCTTTTATTCCCTTATTTATTAATTTCTATAAAAGAAAAAAATTTCTGATTTCCTTCTCTAGTTGTTAATTTCTTTTTTCTACCCATGGTCCAAATGAAGTAATGATTTATGCCACTGATAGACCAGACCCAAACCTTTGATTGAACCCGAACTGAGACTCTCCCTTCTTTCTATTTTATCAATGGACCCTAAATTGAGTTAGAATCCTTTTAATTAGTCTAATTTTCTAACTTAGGAACTATGATTTGATCAGGTGGAAACCCGGACCCAAATAGTGAAGAGGTGTGAATGAGACCACTTTATTTACTTTAAGCAACCAAAATTCCTACTGGTAAAATTCATGCTTTGATCCAAAGGATGGTCGAGAAGTGGAGATGTTGGTCTAGTGTCGATAGGCTAGACATGGATTGGACCCTACCTTAGGACCTTTCAAGTTGTTGTATGATGCTTTATAAAAATCAAAGAAGATATTTAATTATTTTAGGTCTTTGGACGATTTTCTGGATTGGTGGTTTTCGAGAGATTTAGGGAGGAACTTGTATGTTACCTCTACCACTAGTGTTTAATCATGATCCAATTTGCACTATTTGAAAATTAATATATTGCTATTATATTGTGCTGAAATTAAGTATCATATACACGTTTCATGAAATTGATTTGTAAAATATTGGATCAAGTATGATATGAATTACTTGGGCATGTATCATATTTTATTGCATCGATAAATATGTTGATAATATTGTATTCTAATTTTTCCACTCTCTTATCTGACTATGATCACACGGGCTTAGGGTCTAGTCTCCTTTCGAACCTCTAGTGGGGTGATCACTGGCGTATGCCGGCTGACGGTATATTGTAGTTAGGAGCTAGTTTTCTTTTGGCCTAGCCAGTCAGGGTTTATCGCTAGCACATGTTGATATAAGCATGTTCTCCATGTGATTTCAGAACTAGTTTTCTTTCAGGCCTCCAGTTGGGCAATTATTGGCGGACAACATATTGTAATCAGGATCTAGTCTCTTTTGGGGTTTGCCATGGGCCAATTGTGGCCATAGTCGTAGAGATTAGGAGAGTGGAAAGGATGGTCCAACCTTGGTTGATTTGAAAAGTTATTTTGGCCAAATGCATTATTTAGTTTTTGAAATCTATATATATATATTTGATATGTTTCATGTATTCTTTGGCATATTGTTATTTATGGAAAACCATGCAAAATTTTTTCTTACATAATATACTTGATCTTACTAAAGATTTTGGTAACTTACTAAGATTTTGGTAATTTTTTCTTACATAATATACTTGATCTATTTTTTTTCTATAGATGTAGTCAAGTAGATGGATCTTGGGATCGAGCAGTAAGAAGCTTAGAGTTTAGAAATTATTTAAGTAGTATTTTTTAGAATAATTTGATGTATTCTTATTATTAATACTTATGGACTATAAAATAAATTATTTATTTCCATCACTGTCTGAGTTTGAAAGGACATATTTGTGTGTGAATAAAAGATAGGCCTCGCAATATCTCCCAGGCATTCCTCTGGGATTCATGTTGTCTTGTCACATGGTTAACTCAGATAACATGCTCGGAGGCATGACAGTATGGCTTAACTTGATTCTTTGCCGAGGACAAACAGATACAGTCAGCTACATATCATATCTCTGGTAGCATCTTTCAATCTGTATATCGATCATCTAAGTGGGCTTTATGTTAACAAACTATCCCCCACCTGTGGGGTAAGATCCAAAGAAAATCTTAATCATTGTCAGTGTTGTGGTTCAAATTTGGCCTGAGGGTGACCACGCCGGAAGAAGCCAAGAAGACGCCGGCCGGGATAGAGAAAGAGGGCCACCTCGTGTGCTCCAAGGTACCTGCACAAAGCCTTGGTCGGTGATTCCAGTGCAGGCCCTCCAATGGCTAAGTTAGCCGGGCATTTAGAGAAGTATCTGAGTGCCTTGGATGGCCTCTTGTAGCTTAAAATAGCTTATAATAGCTTGCCGAAGGCCTTTTCCTATTCTCTTTTTATAGGGCAAGGGTCTCAGCCGTTACCTGAAATTTCAGGTCGGTTCATGATCAGTTGGCCATCAATTGGAGACGGCGTAGAGCACGAAGATCAATCCTGTGGACGGAGAATTCGGGAGATATCTTTCTAAATTTATTTTGAGGGTCCGCCACGTCATTCTAAGCGGAAGTGGTTGAGGGAGCACTCACTCCGAGGCATTACCTGGTGGTATGCGAGGGGCCAGTCATCAATGCCCTGTCCCCCGAGGCGGCTGTCATAATGACCAGCCTTTAACACCGTGATCCAGGAAGATCTGTTGAGGGAGCTTCTTGGTCTGCCACGTGACACGATCTGGCTGCTGAGTCGCCTGGGCGTTGAATCTGCAGGATCTTCGATGAGATCAAGGTTGACAGGGCCGAGGTCGGCTCGACCTTCAACGGGGTTCGAGGTCGGCCTGGCCTCTGGCCGAGGTCGGCTCGGCCTTCGGTGGGGTTTGAGGTCGGCCTGGCCTCTAGCTGAGGTCGGTTCGGCCTCTAGCTGAGGTCGGCTCGGCCATCGGCAGGTTTCGAGGTCGGCATGACTCTTGGCGGGACTGAGGTCTAGCTTGCTCGGCTCTCTGAGGTCTGCTCGGCTAGAATTGGGTGACTCCAAGCCAGAGTAGGATAATCTATTTTGCCTCTCATCATTTAACCCCCAACTTCCGAGTTCGAGTCGTTCTTTGTTTCAAGCGAAGGAAGTAACCGAGTTGTCGATCGTCCTATGCTTCAGCCACATGTCCATGAAGGTGTATATGCCGTGTGGGTTGCATCTCTCTTATCTTTCGAGCTAATCGACTTCAGGCCGAGCTTGGGCAGTTCGAGCTATCACATCATTTCCAGCGGAAGTGGTTAAGGGAGCTCTTCAATGCGTTGTGTGCGTGCTCCCTTTCAAGGTATTATCTGATGGTATGCGAGGGATCAATCATTAATGCTCCGCCCCCTGAGGCGGCCATCATGATGATCGGCCTTTAACACTACGATCCAGGAGGATCTGTTGAGGGAGCTTCTGGGCTAGCCATGTGGCATGATCTGGCTGCTCGGCCGCCTGGACAAGCCAATCAAAGCCGTTGAGGTAGGCTATTTAAGGCCTTCGAGATGCCTTAGGGCCCCCATCTATCCTTCATTGCTCTCACTCTTCTTCTTCCCGGCCGTCGTCCTCAAGCTCTTCTTCGAGTATTTTTGGTGCTTTTCGGTGAGTTTTACAATGGACTCTTGTCCTTCATCTTCGATTTTGTGTGGTCTTTCTCTTTTTTCAGCGATCTTTTTTAGTGAAATCTTGGGTAGGGGTCTTTTTCCTTCTCGGTCGCATGGAAAGTTATTCCTCTTTTCTTGATTTTCTGTGAGCAAGGCAGAACCCTTGATGTCAGATGCAAGGGGTTCTCCTGCAAGAGCTCCTGAGCCCGATGCGGGTCCATCTCGAGCTCAGACTTCTTTGGATGTGGAGGAGGCCGAGCTTGAGCTAAACCACAATCCTGGCAAGATTGGCTTGAGTCTGACCGAAGAGGAAATGGGCTTGGTTCGGGCCCGGTTCTTCGTCCCGTGCGAGTTCACTCTTGAGCTCCTAGGGCCCAGGCTCGAGTCACTGACCCTCCTCGAGGTCAGATCGTGGCGTATGTGGAGACGCTCTAAGATGGGTTGAGGTTCTATCTTCACGGATTCGTGAACGAGCTTCTAGCGACTTATCGTCTTGTACCTGTGCAGCTCGCTCCGAATTCATGGAGAATAATCATTGGCTTCCTCTCCCTTTGCCTTGCTCATGGTCTTCCCGCCTTGATAAACATCTTCCGAGGTTGCTTTGTGTTAAAAGCAAGCTCTGCAGACAAAGGGTGGTGGTACTTCTCTTTTCGGAGAAGCCACATACTCTTTCGAGGTACTCCCTCCTCCATTCATAAGTGGAAAGACAAATTTTTCTGCCTTACCTCCAAGTGGCCGTGGGGGTTTGACCTGACCTAGAGCTTACTGCTGACCACGGTGAACAACAAGGCCCCCAAGTTGTCACAGTCCGAGCAGGAGACACTTGACAAGCTGCTTGGCCTGGAAGGTACTCTGAGGCTGTTGGCGCTATGCGGAAGCGTGTGGATCCCTGATATCCGGTAACCTAGGACGTCCCCTAGGGCGTCAGGCCGTGTGGGAAAAGAAGAAAGAAGAGATGAAGAATCACAATCACAAACTAGGATTTTCGTGGAGAAGAAGAGGAAGAGAAGAGAGAACGTGGGAGAAAGTTTTCTGGCGGCTCTTATTTCTCCAGGAAATAATATAAGTGATAATCCTAAAACCGATTACATCAAGCCTTTATATAGGCTCTCAATTTTAGTCTAATCCCAAGCCAACTCAATCTCCCCCTAAGCCATATTAGAAAGCACTCAATCCAAGTCCATGACTTACATGCTCTCTCCCCTTGAGTCTAAACCTAGCCCAAGAATGACTTAGACTCTTAGGAATATAAATCATGAAGCCCCTAAGCCAGTCAAAGATCAAAAAATTCCGTCATTGACTGAATGCCACGCTTGGCACGGCGTTGGAGTCGCCCCCTGATCTTCAGGGGTCGACCCCAATACTTCAGGGGTCGACTCCTCACAGGCAGGGGTTGACCCCTCCTTCAGCCTTTCCTGAGACGACCGAAAACAGCTCTCTGTCATCTCTCTGTGACTTCCTTGGGTCGACCCTTCCTGCACTGGGGTCGACCCCTGACTGTTAGAGGTCGACCCCACCTAAGACCGACAGAGAAGTGCTCTCTATCGTCTCCCTATGATTTCTTGGGGTCGACCCTTCTTTCACTAGGGTCGACCCCAACTCTTCATGGGTCGACCCTAGCTTTCCATGAGTCGACCCCAGCCTTGTAGAAACTGAATTTTGAGCTGATTTTCTTTTGGATGTGCCACATATGAGCCTACAATCTCCACCTTGGTGCTCCAAAGCCTCTGCAAGCTTCTTCTGGTCCATCAATCCCATCAGCGTCACACACCTGAGGAAGCCATCCCTTAGAAGAGTCTTGGTCAGTGCATCTGCCAGGTTCTCCTTCATATGAACTTTGGCTAGCTCCACTTCACATTCTTCCACCAACTTCCTAATCCTGTGGTACCTAATGTCAATATGTTTGGTCCTCGCATGATAGACCGAGTTCTGAACCAAACATAATGCACTCTGGCTATCACAATGCACCCTGATAGCCTCCTATGCAAATCCCATTTCCAATGCCAATCCTTTCAACCATAAAGCTTCCTTGGCAGCTTCTGTGATGCCAATATACTCCGCTTCCATTGTAGATAATGCCGTTATTGGTTGCAAGCTTGATCTCAATAACACTGGACCTCCATCCAAACAAAACACATAACCTGTGGTAGAACGCCGTGTGTCCATGTCTCCTCCGTAATCAGCATCCACAAAACCAATCATCCGACTCTGGTTCTCCTTGGTCATGTTGGAATTCTTCTCCTTGCTATCTTTTTGCCCATAGCAAATACCAACTCCAACTGTGCCCACCAAGTATCTGAAAACACCTTTCAGTGCTCTCCAATGCTCCTTGCCAGGGTTAGCCATGAACCTGCTGACCTCGCTAACGAGTGCAGCCAGCGACCAGCTCCTCCGTCTTCATCCAGATTCACCTCCCAGCAGCCACGAGTCACAGCTAATGCTCCCATCCTCCCATGGTCCAAAGAAGGAAAGCAATGAAGCACGATTTCTTCCACGGATCCACACCAGCGACCAGCATCCCGTTTTTCGCCATCACCGTCCGCGTCTCCTCCGGATTCAAGATCCCCAAATCCTGGATCCCGTCCGCATTCACCAACATCTGCAATCAAGCCTAAGATCTAGCCCTTCATCCTCTTCGTTCGCGATTTGCCCTCCAGCATCATGCCCCAGAATCCCAGCAGCCTAGCATTCAGCCCCTTCTCCCGTCCGTATTCATCTTCCACGGATCACTCTTCCGCGACCAGCTCCCGTGATCCAGCCGATGATGTGCATTCCGCCCAAGGATCATGCGTCCGCTCCCTTTGGATTCATTGCCGGCTTCAACAAGAAGGGAGAGACCTATATAAGAAGAGGAGAGAGCTCGGTTCGAAGATAGAAGAACAGAGCATGCTCTATTTTGTAGGAAAAGGAGAATAAAAAAATAAAAAAAAATATAGGGGAGAGACGCTGGGATGCTAAACGGAGCTGAAGATTTTCATATGAAGATGGGAGGTCGTTCGGAAGCCATGCATAGCTGAACATCTAGTCTAGGGTTGGATGAAGCCCTAGCAATGTATCACGGCATTGTAGTTCTTACTCTTGTAATCTTTTTGGAGTTTGTTTAAATTTTCATTCTCAATGAAATTTTTTTTTTATGATGTTTAAACCTTGAGCATGCCATTTACTATTCATGTTTGGTAAAGTAGTCTAAGATGATCCATGCCTAGGAAGATGAGGTGTGCTGCACCCTAGATTAGCATACTTAGGTAGACACTTCATGCTATACCGAAGATGGATCTTCCTATATCTCTTTAAGTTTTTATTTTAAAAGGCTTGTAGCCAAATTGCATGCCTCTCCAAAAGATAAAAAAATAAAATTTAAGAACACAGACCCTGATGCAATGCTATGCGGTGGACTCCAAACCCTAGATCCATTTACTCTAATAAATTCTAATTCGTACTCATATATTAATTTAGTTAAATCAAGTTAGCAAATTCTTCTTCTTGATTCATTTTTAAAAGAAAAATAATTTATTCTCCAATCCCTGTGGACCGACACCTGTAATCACTATCCTATAGGATACGTGCTATTGCGTGCTTTATTTTTGAAATTGAAAGAACCGATCAATTTTTGGCGTCGTTGCCGGGGATTGCTCGCATAGTTATTTTTCTTTTCATTTTTTTTTAAAAACTTTCAAATATATATATATATCTAAAATAAAAAAAAATTCTATTTTTGTTACATTCCTTATCTTTTTTTTTCTCTTACTAATTTTTGATTTTTTTGGGTATTATTTGTTCAAGAATCGAAGAAGAAATCTGGGACGATCAAAAAAAGGACTGCAAAAAGGAATGCTGTAGAGGTTTGCTTAAAAAAAAAATATTTTGCCGAGGAAACTTCCTTTGGTAACCTTTAAACCTTTCTTGTTTAAATTAATTATTAGCATAAAATTTTGTGATGATTGTTTGATTTTAATTTCAGCAAAAGTGTGAATGCATGCTTGATACACATACACCAATTAACCCGCACTTAGTAAGGGCAATCATCCCAACCAGATAAGAGCTGAATTTCATCACCGGACTCTTGCCCAACTTAGGTGAACTCAATCTCACATAGTATAGCTCAATTAAAATCAATTAGACGTTGGCTCCTAGGGACATTCGAGCTCCATAGGATGAAGATCACCGAAAGTTGCATCAATTTCGCTCTGTGGCTCAGTTGATGTCTAGGCAAGCTTTGTCCCTATAAGGGAGACAGTTCATCTGTTCGAGGCAAGTGGTTTTTAAGTGGGACCTTTGCGAACGCATCGTGACCCCTCCACTTACCTGGGAGCTTACCTGGTCAACTCGGTTCATTAGACCGAATTGGAGGCTTAGGTGCCCTCTTCAAACTAGTTAGGAGCTGTCTAGTAATTTTAGGGCAAATACAAGGATTTGATGTGTTTTTCTTTTATTGCATGCTTGACTGATCAAGTACTAGTTTATCCAAGTGATCGGTTCTTTCAATTTCGAAAATAAACCACGCAATAGCACGTATCCTGTAGGATAGTGATTACGGAAGTTGGTCCACAGAGATTGAAGAATAAGTTATTTTTCTTTTAAAAATAAATCAAGAAGAAGAATTTGCTAACTTGAATTAATTAAATTAAACAATGAGTACGAATTAGAATTTATCAGAGTAAATGGATCTAGGGTTTGGAATCCACCACATAGCATTGCATCAGGGACTGTGTTCCTAATTTTTATTTTTTGGAGAGGAATGCAATTTGGCTACAAGCCTTTTAAAATAAAAATATAAAGAGTTTTAGAAAGATCCATCTTCGGTGTAGCATGAAGTGTCTACCTAAGTATGCTAATCTAGGATGCAACATACCTCATCTTCCTAGGCATGGATCATCTTAGACTACTTTAGCAAACATGAATAGTAACTAGCATGCTCAAAGTTTAAATATCATAAAGAAATATTTCATTGAAAATAAGAATTTAAATAAGCTCCAAAATAATAAAAAAAGGAAGAACTATAATTGCCCTGATACATTGCTAGGGCTTTATCTAGCCCTAGATTGGATGTTTAGCCACGCATGGCTTCCGGACAACCTCCCATCTTCATATTAAAAACTTCAGCTCCCATTATTCCCAAAATATTCCAAAATATTCTCTTCCACCCCCTCCTTTCTTTTTTATTTCTTTCTCTGATTCGGCCTTCTCCTCTCTTCCTTTTTTTCACCGAAATAGGGCTCCCCTGTTTTTCAATCCAACCCCGCCCTGCCAAGCCGATGGCCACCCTCCTCTCTTTATACTCGTCTGGGGTGCTCATTCAGGAAGGGAGAAGAGGTCATGGGACTGATTCCGGGGCGTGATGCTAGAGGGCATATCGCGGATGGCGAATGGCTAGATCTCGGGATTAAAGCGTGATCCGTGAAGTGCCGGGTTGAATGGCCGGATCAATGGAGCTGGCTGCTACCGGATTGGAAGAAGTTGGGAGGAAATTCGGAAATACTGATCACGAACATGGTTGAATGCTGGGGGAGATCCGTGGATGCTGGGCTCATGTGGATGATTCTCCTTGCAAATCAGTGGGATGCGGGGAACGGCTAGAATGTCGGTGTTCACGGCTAAGAGAGGGGTCCCGAAAGATGCTGGGAGGAACTCTTTGGGAAGATGGTGCTTGACTCGCGGATGCTGGGAGGATTGCATCGTGGGAGAAGAGGAAGAGGTGGGGTCGTCCGGTGATTTGGGATCTTGAATCCGGAGGAGACGCGGACGGTGATAGCGGAGAAGGCTGAATCTCAGGGATTGGAGCTATTTGCTTGATCTGCGGACGTGGGAGAAGATCGTGGGATGCTACGCATAATAGGGGACGAGGGGGAATCTGATGATGTTGGGATTGGCTGCGGGATGCTTGGAGATGAGCTGGGAGATGAACGAGAGATGAGTTGAGAGTTATTTGTTGATAGCGGAAGCGGAGGAAAAGGAAGAGGCTCATGCGGCTTGTTCCAAAACAGGGGAGGAGAAAGGAATAATAATAAAAAAATGATATGGGAGATGAGTGCGTGAGG
>JAOXJJ010000157.1:0-12724 GCA_025769935.1 Phoenix roebelenii
GGAGGGGAGGACTTCATCTCCTTTGCCGAAGCAAGAAACCCTTTCCCTCCTCTGTTGAAACCGAGAGGGAGAGCCCCCCCTTTTTTCTCGTGTTCGAGGCCACCACACGGCATCTGCGGCCACCACCGAGGAAGATCTCCACCACCTCCGCCTCCCCACCGCCGAACTCCGCCGACGAGCACCCCACCCGAGCCGTCGCCGCCCGAAGTGATCGCCGCCCCACCGAAACCCGTAACCGACCTGTTTCTCGGCGCCATAGGCCACGATTCACAGCCGAACCCTCCACTCCGCCCCGCAGCCTCTGTCGTGGGCTCACCGTCCTCAACCAGCTCTGCTCCCGCAACCTTGCCTTCTGTGATTCACCGCCAGAAGCTGCCATCGGCCAAAGCCCGTAAAAGCCACCGCCGGCCACCACAGGCCACAGAGCTCCACCGGCAGCCTGTGTCGTGAAGATCGGCACAACCTCCTGCAACCATCGAGAGGTTGAAGGAAATCAGCCTTAACGGTTAAGTGCCAAGCCCGTTAACCCAAAATTCGGTAACCTGGGTCCCAAGAAAAAAAAACCGTGCGTGTGAGCTGCACATGCTGGCGGTAATAGGTATCAGAGTGGGTTGCGCCCGGTAATCCGAACCCGTAAAGATTCAAAAAAAATCCTCATGTGACTGCATGTGCCGCTGAAAAAAAAATCTGCACGTGACCGCACGTGCCAGCCAAAAAGAAAAAGGAAAGAAAAGTACATGTTCATCTTCTCCCGTCGCCCGCTTCACACCACTATCACCCCCACCGCTTCCGCCTCGCCCTTCGCCACCGCACCGCCATGGTCGTCGCACTGCAGCCACCCAACCGCCATCACGCCTCCTCCGCCTTGCTCCGCCTCTGCCACCGCCGCTGCTCGTCGCCCTAGATCCCATCACCGAGCCCCCGCCGAGTCCTCCGTTCCTCGGGCCCCCTCGTTCCCGAGCCCTTGGGGACACACACCCGCCCGAGCTCCACCTCTTCCCTCGCCGCACACCGATGCCCACCGCGTTCCGCCCACCGTCGCTGGCATCCGTCCCGGCAACGCCGACCCTACCTTCATCGAATCCCCATGGCACATCAGCACCATCCGCCGACCCTAAACCCCTTTTACATGAAAACACCACCACCACTACCACCACCACCACCACCCAACCTCGGCAACCCCCTGTTCACACCAACTCGACACAGCCGACCCAATTTTCCCTCCCGACCCCGTTCACACCTCCACCCCCAAACCTACAACGCCCCTCACCTCTCTCCCCAAACCCCTCACACTGCAAGTCTGCAACACCCCCCGCCTTCTTCCTCACAGGCCCAAGCCAGCGCGCCATACCACTAAGTGTCGGGCCCACCCTAGCTTCCTCCCCACGGGCCAGCCAGCAGGCCCGTACCGTCACCATAAGGGCCTATTCCTTCCTCCTCGTCATAGGCCCAAGCCAGCAGGCCCATGCCACCACGGGGGAGCCTACCTCAACAGGCTTTTCTTCTCTAGGGGCTATGCCACCTCTCCCTTTCTCCTCGATTTTCAAACCCACGGCCCGCTGGTCTACCCTAGAAATTGCAATCAAGCTTGCTGAGTTGACTGGATTCGACCCTAATTGCGACAAATGAAGAGCCCATCAGCTGCACTACGTCCCTGATCGGCACCCCAGCCTCCAAGTAATTCTGGTCATATTCTCCACGATAGGTGATAGGTTTCTACTTCTCCTGGGCTTATTCATTTAATTATGTTCTAGTTCTCTCACATGATAGCCATATTTTTGAAAATTTACCTTGCTATCAAAATTGTAGAACCTAGAAAATCTACTACCAAATCCATCCTATTCGCCTTTTAAAAAAATCTTAATATTAAATTGGCACACCCTAATAATGGGTTGGTTCTCAACATTCCACAATTAGATTACTTTAGAACCAGAATAACCGTAATACTTGATTGCAACCTAATTTCTTAAATTGATCAATATCATACCTTAACTCCGAAGTAACCAACGTAAAAATCAACAACATTTTAATTTTAAGTTACTTTTGTGAAAGCTTGCTGACCTCTGAAATCATAGTAGGGTGCATTAGTAGGTTATCCTGCACCATTTTTTAGTATCGATTGAAATCATTATATTTGCTAGGGTTCGGTATTAACATTGCATTTCACATCATCATATATAGTATTATCATTGCATGCGTAGTGATAAGGAGTACCAAGCTGATCAACCTAAAGTCTCCTTAGCTACCATGGATTTCGAAGTTCTGAAATTCCTCCAGGACCAATTCGTTGCCATACTAGCTGAAAGGAAAGAAATTAAATAAGAGGTCCGTGAGTTCATGCAAAATTTTAGGACCCCTAAATTGCCAACCCCTGTTGCAACCTAGCTGGAAATCAGTTTGGCCGTACCACCTATAGTCCTTTCTCATATCCCTAGGAGCCAAACCCAATGTTCTAGATGTCAATAATTCGGCCACATAGCATCTCAATGTTCCACTAAGACCTACTTGATTACTGAACCAGAAGCTGGGAACCAAGAGGTCGAATATGTCGAAGAAGTCTATGAATCAAATACAAAAGATTGTGTAGAAGACTTTGAAGACGAACCCATAGGATTAGAATTTGTCCAGAATGATTTCCAAAGAAAAACTATTGACCTAAGTACAAACAAACCACTTCACATCACTACGTCGAAAGGGATAGTGAAAGATATCGAGAGCCAATTATCCGTGTTTATCCTTGCGGCTCAAGTTAACAGTGTGGGGTCTAGCTTTGAGAACCCCGCCACCGTAGACCTAATCCTCATGATTCATCAATATAGAGTATCAAAGTCTGCACAGTCATTTGCATCGCATCAACAGATCAGCAAACGTATTCACTCTAATAACTTAAAATATAAATTTCTTGCTGATTTGCACAAACGTTATTAAGAGCTATGTGCGGGAAATTATGTCATGGTAAGAATCAAGCATGAACGTCTTCCTTCCGAAACGTTCAAGAAACTGCGAACTTATAGTGCGGGTCTGTTCATAGTCCTAAAGAAAATTAAATCGAATGCATATGTTGTAGATCTTCCTAATGACTATGGAATTAGTGTGACATTTAATATTAAAAATTTAATCTCTTACAAAAAGACAACAATTATTCATTCTGACCCCTTTATTGATCATCCTGACCCAGTACCTGTTTTTGAGCTGCCACCTCCAAAATTTCATGCACGCAGAAAACAAATAGAACATATATTGGATGAGCAGCATAGCAGGTTATGTCAACCAGAAACGGTGGATACCAATGTTACCTTGTTCGATGGAAAGATCGACCAAAGTCTAACGTGACATGGATTTTGCGAGCCGAGTTGCAGCACCTTGATCTTGACCTTCTGGAGCAGTACGACAGTCGGCTAGATTCGCACTCGATGGGGTCGAGTTTTTTCCATGTGGAAGAAGTTGACGAGGACATTAGAGCTGTTCGTCTAGACGATTACGCCATCAGAGATTGACTTTGTTGTAACTGGAAGATAATCATGAGCCACCAGATTGAGTCGGGCCCAAATTGGATCCATTTGAATCTATTTTATTTTTATTTCCTGTATTTGAGTCGATTTGGTCATTTGCTTTTGTTTTAGTCAAGTCAATTGGGTTACCTGTTAAGTCGTGTAATTGAGTCGAGTGATTGAATCGATTTTGGTATATAATCAATCGGTTGACTTAGTCAATTAATTGAGGATCCAAGATTGATATGTCGTCAATTGATTGACCTGATGCAAGGCCTATATAAAGATCACCCCTCTCATAAATTAGGGCATTGAAGAATTGAATAAAAAACCTAGCTTCTCTTTCTTTCCCTCTTCTCTTCTTCCTTCTCTTCTCTTGTTCTCCTTTCTGCTCCTTTTTTCTTCTTCCTCTTCCTTCTCTGTTCTCTTTGCAGTGGTCTTTCATCATCTGGTCCTAATTATGGATGCAAATCCAACCCGATAGATCAGGTCGAGTTGGGTCGGGTCTCCCGCTACAAGTTTTGACCCAACGGATCATTCAGGTCAGATCGAGTCCATGTATAACCCGATCCCAACCCAAAAAATTCGAGTCTAGGTCGAGTCAACCCATCCATAGTTTCAGAACTTGTGTTGCACCCTTACGGGTTGCAGCCCACGGGCCCAAATAGTTTAACAAATTTGGGTCAGGTCGGGTTGTGGGATTAAAAATTCAAAATTATTCAAATTTCAAATGGATTGAGTTAGGTCAGGTTGGGTCTGAATTTAATAAATCCAGATCCGGCCTAGCCCTACGGGTCCTCCAAAATGAGTCGGATCAGGTCTAAGCAGGTCAGGTTAGATCGAATTATGGGTCAACATTTGTAGCTTATACATGACGGGAACACGGTTTTTATGCGCCATGCACGGAATCGGTGATTAATGAAGGCCTTTACACCCATTTTGCCCACGATGGCACGCGAAAAGAACTGGGGAGCATACAACGCATTTTAATTCCGTCGCAAACAATCTCAACCGATTGCTTCCCAATCCCGTACATGTACTCATCCAGCAAGCCAGGCTGCTTGCTTCAATTACAAGCAATTAGAGATAAAATGGAATTGCCGTGGGGCCCTCGTTGTAATGTAATATAAAGAAAATGCCTTTCACTTGCAACTCTAGGCAACAAAGAATTAACGTCAGCAATTTGTCTCCGTTCCATTCGCAAACAAGCGTCATCAGCCCAAGCTTTACTGGTGAAGCAAAATCTTTCCAGGAGAGCTTATCCTTATCCTCATACCTCAGTCCTTTGTTTCTTCCTCTTTTTTTTTTTTTTTTTATTCTTCTCTCGATTTCAGCCTAAGTGTTAATGCCACAAGACGTTCGCACGCTCGCTGAAGTGCGGCAAGATTGTCTTCTTCCCTCGAGAATAAGAGCGCCCTAATCCACGAGAATATGTGATTACCATATCGACCTTTGCCTCTTCTAATATTACATCAAGAAGCAAGAAGATTTGATTTGATATTAAAGTGTAGATCGTTATGATAAAAAGGGACTTCAGTACATCAAATTCAAAACCTCCATTACTGAAGATGGTGTCATCAAAACATCAGAAACCGCGCGCGCGCATGGGTTGCATCTTTCGCGCAAAAGAAGACTCCACCTTGCCCCGCGCGAATCCACCGTTGGATCATAGCCGCCTCGACATCTGTGCGTGGATCGATCCAACGGTCGACGCCGCGAAAGGAGTCGATCCTTCTCCCGCACGAAAGATACGACCCGAAGAGCCCTGTAGATCAATGCGAAAGTAAAAGAAGTGGGATGGAAGAAACTCGGCCGCTGCAGCTAGGCTCGTATCGGAGTTTGCGCGATTCCAGATGGGGGTTGCCCCAAAGAGCGAGGGCACAAACTTTCAACGAGAGAATTTGAATGCCGACTGCCGGAACTTTTGCTTTCGCTGAATTCCAAGCGTCCGCTGCTGTGCTGTCAATTCGAAATCTGGAATTCTTCCTAAATTCTCTCGCTATGGCCGTCCGAGCAGCAGCCGCCGTGGCGCCGGGGAGGGGTGAGGGGGTTGTTAATATTAATTCTTCCAAATAAAAAAAGGGGAAAGCCTATTTTCTTTAATAAACAACAGACAAGGAGGAGAAAGATTTCTCGTCCTCTACCGTAACCTTGAGCCGCAGATATACGTTGAATTAATTAAAAATGGAAAAAGCGAAAAGAAAAAAACGAAGAAACTTCATCATCTTCATCATCCTTGAGATCGGCTGCTGCTGCTGATGCTGGTTCTTCTCTTTCTCGATGGCTACTGGTAGTTGCCGCTGCCTTACGAGGACCAGTCGCTGACGCCGGCGGCGCTGGAGCTGGTGCTGCATCGACGGGGCTGGAGGGCTGCGAGGCGTTGGAAGCTGCGACGGCGGCGGGGGGCGGAGGGCCAGCAGGCGGAGCGGAGGCGAACCCAGAGGAGGCGCGGCAGCCTGCGGGCGGCGCGGAGGCGGACCCACACGAGGCGGCGGACGCGGACGAGGGAGCGGCGGACCCGCTCCCGGGGGCTCTGCTTCCGAGAGAAGTGGTAGCTGCGGAGGAAGAGCTGCCGGCGCTCTATATACCCGCCCTGCTGCTCCGAGAACATGTACTCCGACCGGAACACCGGCGCCCCCACCGTCATCATCGTTGCCGACGCCATCTGACGGCTCTTTCTCTCTCTCCCTCTTTCTCTTATTTCTTTCTTGGAGCCAAGAGGAGGAAACTAAACTATCTACTCTCCGGTGTTCGATTACTCAAAGAAACAGGGTGGGCGGCGGGTTCGTATCCTGACGGCTGGAATAATTAAAAGGGGAAGAGAAGGGGAAAGGGCGGTCGACTTTGACCTGAATATGGTTGGGGGGAAGGGAAGGATGAGTGACGGCTGTTTTAGAGGAGGGGCTTTGCGCCGTTTCCTTATACTTTCCGTTTCTTTTTCACCCCTCTCTCCGCTTTTGGCCTCTCTGCTCTCCTAAATTTGGATCGCCTGCATTCAAAGGTTCCAACGGGGGCTTCTCTTTTACTTTTATTACGAACGCGGACGGACGGTTAGATGAAGGTTTTCCCGTCACACGATTCTCGTGTGCGCCTGTGGGACCCTTTCCCCCTCCCTCTCCTCTTCCCTCACACCATCTCATACGTGCCGGTGTGGGCCCCTCTAAAGGCGTCGTTTCGTTTCGTTTTCTTTTGGCGTCGTTTTTTATTCTCCTCCTAATCTGGAGCTGGAAATCATAATGAATCAGAGGCGTACGTTGGAGGGCACAGTTGGCACATGCTCATACTTTATCGTGCGCTATCCGTGTTACGCATGCCCTGCTAAATTTATTGGATCATCTCAAATCCTCGGTCAATGATTGTCAAATCATGCACCCTCGGCGCTTACCATCCGAAGATTCCGAACACGATAGGTAGAGAGCCTACTTCGGGTCATATCTTGCCCATAATCCCTCTTTCTCTAAGATTTGAATCATTGTTGTTTTATATTAGTAGTAATATTTTGCATGCAAGACAAAATGATTGTGTCGTGACGTTTGCTAGGTGTTTGTATTTGATTATTTTTAAATAGAAAATTTTGGGTAAATTTTATTCCTCCCAAAAAATGAGTCCTTAAAAGAGGTTCGTTTGTTACGTCAAAAATAAAAATTAGGCTGCTAAGGTTGCCGACCTGTCTCCCGATGCTTTCGATCTCTCTCCAAATTATCCTCCAAAATCCTCTAACATCATTTATAAAATTGAAGGGTCAACTTTTCCACTCTATCGTAGGTAGCTTTTTACAACTTCGTCTTTTTAGGATTATGGTGCTTTGCAATACAGTTGTTTAGAGCACTCCGAGCTTTAGGATCAACGAGCATACATGATCAAAATGTAGTTTAGTTTCAAATAGAGCAATCGATGATACCAGGCCGATAATTGGTTGTTCACCAAGGGAGAACCAATTGACAGGGTTCTGACTCGATCGATCCCTTACGGTGTAATATCAGTAGAGATAATGACACGTTAAACATACTACAAAACTCATCCAGACGAGATAATAATATCTAGATCTTGTTTGACTTCTCTGGGAACATGTGTTCGTAGAAGATGGTGGTGATTTCCACTTCCCGAAGCATGCGACCAGTCAATCCCTGAAGCTCCGTCAGCAGTTTGAAGCCTAGTTTATAACTACATAAAATAACATAATAGAGTACGTATAAGCAGGTTAACGTAGGGCCAGCCGGCCACCTACCCAACTACGAGCTCAAAGTCACCTTCCGTCTCCATCCCACCAAGTAATCTGCACGTCAAACATAAGCAAGACACCATTTTGATTACTACATTTAAATTTGTAAGGTCAACAAGAACACGTCAGATGCTCCAGAGAGAGAAACCCCGAATGCTAAGACTTGAACATGAGAGCAAATTCCTCGCTAATTTCTTCGGGTAGAAGAAGGATCCGTCGGTATTTTCTAGTGCTTGTAAAATCAAAATGATAACAAATTCATGCAAAGATGATCTTTATTCAACGCATGGCAGATGAAAACAATCAGATGTGGACAATGCTGAAAATAATAGGGCTCGGAATTGTGAGGAGAGGATAAAGTGCCCAAGATATTAACAACAAAGAGAGATGGTTTCCTGTTTTTTATTTTATTGTAATTGGCCAAGGATTCCTTCGATCCAGGAGACGTACTTTGCGCGTTCCCAACCACATTGTATTGAAAGAAAACTACACACATTTCAGATGTCCAGAAAATCACAAACCATTGGGCAACCTACTAAGTAAGACTTAATTTCTATATTAAAGTTGTCATACCCCCACTCCGAGATCGCGAGCCGGGGATCGCGATAATCGCCATACACTCACAGGAACTTTCTCCACAAGCATGCAAGGCATCTAATCATGATATCATAATCAGACAACAAATATAATTTAAATTAATAATGTTCAAATTCTATTTAAATGATAAAATTAAAAGTATTACAAAACCAATAAAAATCCAAATAAAAATATCAAAATATTATCTCTAATCGCTCTCCTATGATAAATCTTCGAGTCGAACTAATTCTTCGGATTTCGGTAAGAAATCGTATAATGAGCTAGACAGCCCAGTAAGTAATGAACACTTTAGCTAGATAAATCAGGCAATTAAGTAGATAATATTTTGCAGAAAATAAATATATATGCAGTACTAATATGCGAATCAAATTTTTTAAAAAAATTTAAGTCTTTGTTCATAATTTCAAATCCTTTCTAATATTCAATTTTTCTAATCCATCTTGAGCTATGCTCACATCTTTCCTGTGGCAAGGTCAAAACACCGCACATTTTCTTGCAGTGACCTACGCATTATCTTGTAACAAAGTCTTTCGAGACAACAAATCTACTTGCAATATGTCGCTTATTATCTTGGACAAAATGATGGAGGACCACTTCAGGGAGAAGAGAAAAAAGAGGAGGAAGAAAAGATTATAGAGACATAGGAAAAAGAGGCTTTGGAGACGTAGGAAGAAAGAAGGGAAGAAGGGCTGACGCCCAGCGTGAGGAAGAGAAGAAAGTCGGCCAAGCCAAGGGATTTTTTTTATTTATTTGATCAATGCCCTAATTCATAAGGGGCGTGGCCTTTATATAGGCTTTACATTAAATCCGTCAATTGATGATATACCAAACTTGGGCCCTTACATCAATTCAATCAATTGACTAAGTCAATTAATTGATTACATACCAAATTTGGACCCTTACATTAATTAATCACTTACCAACATTGATCTAATTACTTGACTCAACAACTAACCAAATTGACTCGACCAATAACAAAAGCAATTAACCAAACTGACTCAACCAATAACAAAAGCAACTAACCAAACTGATACGACCAATAATAAAAGTAACTAACTAAATTGACTCGACCAAATAACAAAATCAACTAATAATGCAATAAAGTAGAAATAACGCGGACTCGAGTGGGCTTAATCTGGAGGTCCAACTCAAACTGATCCCAATCTCTGGTGCGACGTGAGCTAGTGGCTCCGATGGCTCCATCATCTGAATGAAAGGCTCCTAAGCGGTCAACAAGCAGTCGGCTACGAATGGCGGCACCAAAAATAGTCAAAAAAGAGGTTCCAACCCCTTAAGTCATGAAATAAGATAAATTCAGTGGCTGGACCTCCGACCGTTACCACAAACCACTGCGAAGAAATGGAGGAAGGCATCAACGACAAGAATCGATGACGAAACTTGCCAAAATAGAAAGATAAAGGGATCGATTTCCGCAAATAGGAAAAACAAGGCATCACCCTTTTTTCGCCAAAAATCCGACGATCTTCAGCAAAATTGGGCTTTCAAGAGTCCCTGAAGATGGAAGAGAAGGTAGATCTAATGATTTTGAGTCCTTACCTGGCTTTTGACAATAATTTCCTGCAATTATGGTGCTAGTCGCAGGTGACGATCGGGGAAAAAGAATAGAGAAATCCAATGACAACTATGATAAAGAGGTTGGGGGTTCTCCGGTGAGATCAAAGAAAAGGAGGGCCAAAAAAGACTAAAATCTGCCCCTTGGTTGAATTCCTTTTTGGTGAGATTGGGGGACAAAAAGACTTCAATCCGAAGTCTTCTTCCCTCTCCTCATTTGCCAAGCATGTGTGAGTTTTTTTTATTATTATTTTGGCCGAAATGGGCTAGGCCAAATACTCTAGGGCCGGTCAAATGGACCGGGCCCAAATACTGGGTATCACAACAGTGAATAAAAAAAATTAAGATTGCCTGCACAATTGGAGCAGATGAGACCAAAAATAGTAGATGTTTGGTATTATCATGAGCACAATCCTAATGAGGGCACAAAGCACAACACCAACAACTAATTATAAATTATTTAATATATGCTTTGCGTGATCAATATAAAAATCACAATAAATCTAAAGATTTCTAAGCGCAAAATTTATATTAATCATCAATACAAAACTTGCTTTATCTACTGGAACACCAAAATAAATTATAAATTAAGATGCCCATAAAATAAATTCTACCGATAGGTTGCCATTAACACGTCTGCACGGATGTCCAGTTCTTTGGTTAGAACCCAACTGGCCACTGAACTCTGAAGATTGAGAATCATCACAAGATTGAATGAATCTCCCTACAATTTCAGTCCAGAGTGAATGGCAACTACACCCCCAACAAGGTTTTCATATTCTACTTTCTGGAAGCCTGTGTCAACAATCATGCGAGCAAACGCCTCCTGCACCAAAGAGAAGGAAAAAAAGCTTAGGGTAAAACAGAATTGAGAATAATGTAATTTCAATAAGAATAGGAAGGCTATCAAGTCTTGCTATGATTGGGTCTTTCACTATTCAACTACCGAATAATGCTTCTGTAAATCTAGCCATGTGACAGTGCATGGATTCAGACACCACATGTATGGAGTCTTCTCCATGAGTGGTAACAGCTTTACTACAATACAGAGCAAAATGAAATTACAATTCCATATAAGGGAATAAATCACCATTTCATTGTCAACACCAAACTACAACCTTCAATTCCAAACATTCAGTTTGTAACAACAAGGTAGCATGCATGGTCTTATTAATTCATCTTCATCTGCGCGCGTGCATATACAACATTACATGAGGTGGAAAATGTAGGAGCAACCAGAAACTAGAAACAGCAAAGATGGAGGGATATACATACTTACAACCTGTTTATCTGTACCTCATTTCAACATTTAAGTATATAAAATGGAAAAAAAGTTTTATCTCACCTGGTTAGGGAACCGGCGGATACTCTCAACCAAGTATTGGTATGATTCTCGGTCACCGGCTACTAGCTCTCCCATCGCTGGAATGACTGAAAATGAGTAATAATCATAGCTGCAAAGGGTAATAGAGATTTTCAGATATGCGCTGCAGTAGGAAATTAACAGCAGGTGTGACTCCAATATGCAATTCACTTCACAGATGAAGCTGTCGCCTCAATGAGTTAACACATGCTCATGACATAGCATATGGGGTTGATCAGATTTGCAACAGAGGTTTCTAACAAGTAATCATGTTCCACAGAACATAAAACTGGAGAAAATATTATAAAAAGCACATGTTTCCATGTTTGCAAGTAAAGAGTAACTCACAGTTGTTTGAAGATCGGAAGTTCTACATGACTCAACTCCAGACAAAGGAACCTGCCTCCTCGTTTTAGAACCCTGAAAATCATGTAAATGTATCATACTCATGTAACATGGAAGCCAAGGAGACAAATTAACAAGTCACTCATTCTTCTTCGAGCACAATAACAAATTATAAACAGTTGTTACATGTAAATCATATTTCAGTACATAGTTTGTTATTCCAATTTAACAAGTGTCTTAAGCATTCTGAAACAAATACCTCATGTTTGCCACTTTGACATAATTCTCTAGCATCACACTACATTTCTAGGATAACTTGATAAATTCAAAACAGACATTCAATGATCAACTAAAACTGTCACGCACACAGACTTCAACTTCTTCACCTGGAAGCCTCTGCGAGAGCTTTCTCAATGCGCGTGACATTTCTGATCCCAAAAGCAATAGTGTAACCATCCATTGATCCATCCTCAAAACTCAAAGCTTCTGCATCACCCTCTATCCAATGAAGGCAGTGATTTTCACCCAGCCCTATGTAACAGAAGTTGAATTACTAGAAATAGGGCATAAGATCTTCAGAACAAAGTAAGATGAAATGACAGCACAAAAGTTAGGTATATACCTCTTTCAATAGCACGCTTCTTGCCAACATTCAACATATTTGGGTTAATGTCGCATATGTATATTTGTGTTTCTTCTTCCGTCTCAGCTAGACCATGCTGCATGGCCCTGCGGCTGACACTATTTATACTTTCTAAAACACGAAATGCTACATCACCTGCAAGTTCATAAATTTGCATGTCCAGATTCAAATAATTATCTCTATGCAAAACCTTCAAACAAGTAAGCTGCAATATGTGGTTGTCGGATGCAATGAGATATAATGAATAATTTCTCCATAAATAATAGAGTACATGATGTTGACCTTAATGCAGAAAGGTGTATCGATAAAAATAGAAAGGGTAGGCTGTGCAGTAAAAAATAAATTGAGAATTTGTGATTGTTAGGATCTGTCACATGCCGCTGAAAATTTAAAAATTTTCAGATATGCAGCGGCAAGACATGTGCATATCCCGTTCATCGCATGAACGTATTTTAAAACCATTTATAGATAGATCAGAATTAAATTCTTAT
>JAOXJJ010000157.1:17562-36846 GCA_025769935.1 Phoenix roebelenii
TTCTCCCTCCCTCTCTCTCTCTCTCATCCTATTTATTGCCGCCTAGGGTTCCGACGCCAGAGGAGAAGACGATGCCTACGATGACGTCGATCGCGTTGGAGCGGCTGCTGGAACCCACCGCCGACCGCTCCGCTCCCCAGAAGCTCAAGCACCCCATCCCTCCCGATCACCACCGGGACTGCACAACCACCACTACCTTCGCCGCCGCCTCCTCCGCGCCCTTGCCCCCGCCCGGGCCCTACTTCATCTCTTCGGCCCTCTACGCCACCCCCGACCCGGCGCTCCTTCCGAACTCCCCGCCCACCTCCATCTCCCCCTCGCCCTACGTCGTCAACCGCAAGGGCCGCCGCGCCGCCCGCCCCGCCGCCGCGCCGGCCAGCCGCCGCGATGGCTTCGAGATCCCTTCCGTTCATCTGGCTGGAAAGACGATGGAACTCGGAGAACAGGC
The DNA here is from genome assembly GCA_025769935.1 of Phoenix roebelenii. Classification (NCBI taxonomy): domain Eukaryota; kingdom Viridiplantae; phylum Streptophyta; class Magnoliopsida; order Arecales; family Arecaceae; genus Phoenix; species Phoenix roebelenii. The sequence goes on from JAOXJJ010000157.1 coordinate 18,011, forward strand.
GAACGAGGAAGCTGGTTTGACCGCCAACCGTTCGGTGGAGAAACAACAGGAAGACGGATATGAGAATCAACAACATGAAGGAGAAGGAGAAGAAGAAGAAGAAGACGATGATGGTAAAGATGACTTCCTTGATCCTCAGGATTCAAGGAGCGTCACAAGCAGTTGCAGCGCCAGATTCGAGAATCAGTCACGCCTATCTAACCAGCCCGAGTTCTATGATGCCGCTGAAGGTGATCTCATCTTATCCGCACCAATTAATTACCTTTGCATCATAATTGTTCTTTCTTAGAACGATTGGCTCTAGCTCTTTTCTCTGAAGATGCAAATATTTCAGTCATGAATATCTATTCCTCCAAGAACAGATTTCAAATGTTGACCACTGGCTTGTATCGTATAATCAAACAATTTTCCCTCTTTCCTCTGGGCCATTGCACCGTAGCTCTTTATCGACAGTGCAGGCCTTGTGATTTTAGAGTAGATCATACTACTGTCATCTATTGAATCCAGTTTCACATTCCCAACAAAATAGCCCCATAGGTGTTTCTGCAGTTAAATCGTCCAGATACCAAGTCATTTTACATTTTGTATATCCTAATCTTTTCAATACTTAGAGATTACCCTATTGTTCCCAAACGCAACTTGGTTAGTTGCTTCCATTAGGACTTTACTGGTGGTGAAGAAGAGTAACACTAATTGAATTTCAATGCAGATTGTTCGACCCTGAATAAGATCTGAATAGCAACTAATACCACATAATGACAATGACTGTGATACCAATGATGTGCCTTGTGACACAATTTACTGGCTTTCTAGTACTTCTCGCATCAACCAGGCCAACATACAGATCGACCACGTGCTGAGGGCAGTGAAAAACATTCTAGCAACATTTGTTATTCCTTATTTGCTCAAACAACCCTTTGAATAACATATTGTCAACAAACAAGTAAAAATTCATAAGACACAGAGATACTCTAACAAGAACACTGAAGATTCTCCATCTTTATCGCTATACCAGTGTATTCATCTCAAATTGAAGTAAAGAGGAAGGAAAAGCATTTCACTCAAACTGCAAACTTTTTCATTGGCAAGCTGGAGTATAGTACTGAACTTCATTTTTTGCCTTGGATTATCATAATTCTTCTCCATGCCCCTTTTTATTAGTCCTCCCACTTCAATGAAACAAGCTTTAAACAATTAGTCACAATTGACATGCCATGTGGACTTCAGCTTTTAGAGCAATTTTGTATATTTGTTTCCAACCTGCATAGATACATTTTTTAGATATTGGTTAACTAATATTGCCTTGAATTGCTAATATGAAAAATTGACATATTTCCTTAAGTGTTGTTGGTCGAAATTGTCAAATTCCTGTATTGCAATAACTTCACCTAATTTTCTATGACTGACATTAAAGTTATGCAGATTTTTTCTCCGACGGTTCCAGATCTCCATCCCTCAACATGAATCCTGACATTGAACTACGTGCCTTAAGACTTAATCTTCTCGAGGAGATCGGTAGACGAAAAATAGCTGAGGAGGCTCTTCTCCACATGCAGAACCAGTGGAACAAGACTGCCAAATATCTATCTCACGTGGGTGTATCTTTTCCAGCAATCGAGCATGCTGAAGATGCTCAACTTGTGATAGATCCTGCAGCAATTTGCCAAGAGATCACAGTTGCAAGGTTTGTTTCTGAAGCTGTAGAAAGAGGTTTGGTACGGGCTGAAGCAGAAGCTGCTGCTGAGGCAGTCATTCATTCAAAAAACCATGAAATTTCTCGGCTGAGAAATCGAGTGCAGTACTATGAAGCTGTGAATCGTGAAATGTCCCAGAGGAATCAGGAAATTGTAGGTAAGGTTGCTTCTGAAAGTCTTCTTCCTCTTATTTATCATGAGGCAATTGATCTTGTTATTTAACAATTAGTATTGGTGTTGAGTAGTTTATGTTTTACTTCATTGTTTTGGATGATAGTATGATGATCATACATATAATAGGTTATGCATAAAATGAATTTATATCTTTCCCTGTTTGATGAACTTCTTAGTGCACATACAGCGTATCTCTTGTCATACCACTTCCATATTGATTATCTGCATCTTACAAATTTTGAAAATGCCATTTAGTGCAGACATCACCAAAGCAAAGAAGAACACTATAACCCCAGTGGTGGTCCCTCCCTCCCTGAGAAATGTTCACCATGTTTCTCATTTACTGTAGTTACTATTTATGTCTGCATGCATGGTTGTACCATCAAACTTTTTTGAGATTAAACAATTTCACAAACTTGAGTTTTTTTAATAGTATGTAGTTTCCATCTAGTGCTTCGAATATGTTCTTGCTTTCATGTGGTTACCTATCCTCAATTTTGTTTCAATTGTCATCCTTAAAATCTTATAGCATGTGGTGGAGAGCATTTCTTCCTACTCGCCTTTTCTCAGTACAAAATTTAACGCCATATTTAGGCTTTTAAAGTTCCACATTGCTAAGCAAACTTGTTCACTTGTCATCAAGTTGCAATATATATAGAGTTGATATGCTTTTCCTTTACATTTCTAATTGCAAGTTTAGTAAGCTTTAATCTAGCATGGAACCAGAAGTAACATGCTATTGGATCCTTGTTGTTGATGCTAACTAAATATATGTGGCTTCCCGTATCCCTTTTCACCAGGTGTAGTGAGGAAACATGATTACTTTATTATTTTGTGATTTCCTGGATGATGGAGGGCTATGATTTCTTATAATACACAAGAATGATTCTTGTTGCATTTAAGAAACTTCGTCAATTAACATCTTTTATGTTTTTATTGCTGACACCAAACAAGATTTTAGTGAGATGAGCAGGATCCATTGAATGCTTTATCTTGTTTGTTAGAGTAGAACATCATTTCGGAGAGCAACGTAACTTTTACTGTCAATGATTTGGTGGAATGGGGTATTATCCTTTTGTTAAATAATTATGCGTTAGCTTTTTTATTTCTCAAACCCACCTAGGTCCTTAGTCTTTTCATTGTTGGTAGTTGTTTTGTTAGTGAGATTTATGCAAACCAACTTCATCCATATAAATTTCATCATTGTGACTCAAATATGTTCCCAAAGATGCTTTACTGTAATAAATATGGTTAAATTTACTTCGAAGTTAACTCTTTAAATTAAAAATAGTATAAAACCTTTCATTTGATAAAGTTTACCTAATTGGTCAAATGGTGCCTTCAAAGTTCTGTTTATTGGTTGAGAATACTTGGATAGTAAATCCAATCTCTGTCAAAGATCCCCTTTTCCTTTTTTTTTCAACTTTACTTAATGTTTTTACAACAGTTTGCTCCGGGTCAAAACCTGGCATAGTCAGAAAGGATCAGCCAAAAATCTGTTTAAAAGGAAGTCAAATTGGTCAAATATCATCCTGTTTTGTGTCAATATCACCAGAATTTTCAATTGATCAGCGGATCAGTAGAGTCCTGAATTATTCGGTTGGTTTTACCACAATAGTTATGCTCAAAGTCTACATCACATGAATGAAGTTTGGTATAGCATAATTGTACCTTGTAATTAAATCTCCCATAATCCATGGTACAGTAGGCTTTTGCTCAAGAATGATACAAATAAGTCTTTTGTCCTTTGCTCCGTACTCCCTTTGTGAGACCACCCTCCTTGTTGCCTTTTGTTCTTGAAGAAGTAATTACATAATTTATATTAGTACTCGAAAAAGGAGTTAGTGATTTTAAAATCAATGATATAGCATCCAAATATAAAATGCCTAGAAAAATGGATTTACTACACTAGAAAAGATGCCTAAAATCAAAAGTTATATATTTTTGTGGTCTCTAAAATATTTGTCAAATCAGCACAAAAATGGATGATACTAATTGTACTATCGTAATATACATGATAGGGCATATAAATTGAAAATCCACCTTATGAAATCTATTGTATGGATAATGATCTACCCATCTTAAAACATGGGTAAATTTCTATTCGCTAGGTTTTGATAATTAAATTGTAGTAAAATGTAGAATCATGTTAATAAAATTGTCTATTCTGGCTTTTATTTTGATGACTAGATTAGAGACCACTAAAACACATAAGTTTTAGTTTCTAGGCTTTCGAGGCATTTCTCTTATAGTTTAGATCATGTTCAAATATTTTAGATCTTCAATTTGGATACTCCTATTGTTGGTTTTGAATCGTTATCTCCTTTTTCAAGGAGTTAATCTAAAGTGTGTAATTCAACCCATATAAGGATGCTTCAAGTTATTTTTGAAGAAGTAATGGATGAGAGCAGAAGCAATGAACCGTCCAGTTATATATCTTTAACTAAAATTATATAATAGGATGTAACATTTATGTGTGTCCGTATCAGGTTATCGATTTGATCTTCATATCTTCATATTGGGAATTAGAAGAATGTATGAAACAATTTTGATACGGAATCAAATGAGCTTAAAGAATAGATAAAATGCGGAGTGTCATGTGGGTACTTGGACCAATTCCTTTCTATGTTCTCAGTAGATAGCTATTGTTTTACATTTGGTCCTTCATATAGGCCCCTTTTTTCTGAACAGGAGGCAAAGCCACCCAAATTGATTAGAGAAAAGAATGCAGAAGCAGAAAAATAAAATAAAAGAATGACAGGACAGAATATCACTGACAGACTACATTTCTAATAAGTTTTCACAACTTAAGAGACACTAGGGAGGTGTTTTTGAGGGCCAAGTTTGGACCATTCATTGAACAATCTCAATCCTGTCTGAAGCACCTAGTTTTTTGAGTGCATCTGGTTGTTGAATATTCGAGAATCTCTCTCTCTCTCTAGCAGGACCATGAGATAGCTGTCATTAAGTAAAAGGAATTCCAGGTTAGTATCCTTAGGAATATTCTGTTTCCTCCATTTCAACGAGAAGGCTCTAAGAGAATGGGGTAATCCTATATGTTGAGGGTGCTTAATACTTCTGCCCATATGAGTTTGATAAACCGGCACCTAATGAATAAATGCAGTGGATTCAGCCGTATCCCATGCAGTTCTGCCTCCAAAGTCCTTCCTGTTCTTCCTTTTCAAATTCTCCCTTGTGTTTAAACAATTCCTGATACATTACCAAAGGAAGATTTTAATCTTTTGAGGGATTGGTTGTTTTCATAAGGGATCAGAGACCAAACATCGTAGCCCACCGGCATTGAGGAACTTGGAGAAATCACACAGGCCTTTTGCTCCAGCACCTATTTCCGGAGTAGTGACATACAGTTCAGTAAAATGTTGCACTGAATTTCTATCATATTTTGCAATTTCATGTTCTTATGATGTTCTAGATTTGCATGATGGAAAATGATTAAACTCAGAGTTCATATTTATTTCAGTTCATTTGAGCTATATGGTCAGTGCAAGCTTTAACAAAAAGAATATTTCAGTGTTCTTTATAATCGATAATAGTAATCAAACATTACTCATTAATTATATGATGATTATTGATGACTTTATATTTTCTTCTTACATTTGGTTCAGCTTGGCATACCCAAGTCCATTTTTTTTTTCAAATTGTTGGTCCAATCCCAAGTTTTAAGTTTTTGATCGTGCTTGACCTTATCTTTAAAAAGGAACCATATGGCTTTTACTCCTCTTATTTTTCCTTTTCTTGTGGGGTGGTCGTGTCAAGTAAACAAATCTATAGCATGACATGCATATAGTCTTTTGTCATGACTGAGTGCTTCTTGGGAGCTGACGTGTCGAAAAATTTATTTAGTGGGTGCTTATGGACAGTGAGCTTATTAGTCCATCTGTGAACATGTCCGGGTATGTATGCACATATAAATTTGAAGAATAGAATCCAATGCATGCGCTGAGAATGTTGAGGATCTAAGATGACATGAAATTCAGACCCCACATTTCATTTTGGGTATAGTAAAGATTGACTAGTTTAGCTGGGTCTTACCCACCTCCAAGCTCCAGGTTACAGAGAATTTGTGTTTTACTCCTGTTATTGAGTGATGAATTGCAAAATGCTATATTTTTCTGTGCGTTAAATACTTTTTATGATGCAGAATGATTGTATGTTTAGCAAGGTATGTTCATTTATATCTTGCCACTTCGACTTTGGCTGGATCTATGGTTACACATTTCATACACCAGGTTGCATTATTTGGACCAGTTAATAAACTCTTTTAGCGCCTTGTGCCTATGTTTGAAATATAAGCCAAGTATGCTTGCTTTACTTTCTCGGTGAATATGCAGAATTAGCTCGCCTGCAACGCCTGAGACAGAAAAAAAGATGGAGATTGCTATGGGGCTGCATTGGCTTGTCTATCTCTATTGGGGCTTCCCTGCTTGCTGCATATTCACATGTACCTCACTCTGGTAAAGACTCATTCCCAACCTCCTGCCCAGATGCTCCGCCAGGCGCAGGGGGTTCTGTGGAAAATGAGTCCTAATCCTGATCGAATGACCATGCACTTTTGGTCACCTTTGCGCAGATTGTCATAAAAGCAGAGGTACAATTGAAGCTGCTTCTCGTGTGAAGCTCTACCTCTATATTTGAAATTTTGTTTTCCTGTCATGAGTTCGGTTTCTCGCTTAGCTGAGCGCACTTTTGACGTCTTAGCGAATAGAAAAACTACAGATGGCAATATTCCAGTGGTGATCTGTTGTTTACTACAAATCATAATTGGTTCCCACTGTTATGTCTTTTCGAAAGGATTCTCAGAGAAAATGCCGTTTGAGGGGTTTTTGCTCCGTTCTGCTGCTTGTTGGAGACCTGACTTGAATGTCAATTTTCTTCTTGTGGGATCCCACTGCTGTTTCCTTACGGGTGAGGGTTATTTGGAAGTTTGAACGAAGCGTGCCCTGGCTGGGTTGCTGTTCCTTGTAATTATTTGAAATCAGTCCAGATGGGAAGTCCAGCCCTGCCTCGATGTTCTGGTGGTAATTCTCGCAGTGTGCAATCATGGTGAATGTGTGCTGCTGCCTGCGTTCATCGACTTGGATATATATTCTGATTATAGCTTCATTACTCTTTTTCTGCTTACCTTTCTCTTGCTTAGTGGACTGACAACTTCCGAGCCTCCTATTCGTGGCTATGGCTGGATATATTGATACGGCAACTTAAAAACCATTAGAGGATAAAAGGGGTATGCAGCTTCGGAGCGCGGTTGCTGATAGCTTAACTTGTGTACCTGGTTTTCCTTGTGCAATTAAATATCTTGTTGAGTTGCTATTATGGAATGCTAGCTATGCCCCACAACGTCAGTAATGGTTTTCAGCCATCTTTCAATAAGATGAGCCTCCTTTTATCATAGTGACTAACAAAAATAATGTCATATTTTTTTGCATTGCATCCCATATTCGTTTTCATAGTACAAAAATACCTGGCAAATCCTTTTATCGGACAAGCTTCATGGAATATCTGGCATGCATATTTCTCAACGGCCTAATATTGAGTTGATCTTCGCATATTGAGTCCTGGCCTAATATTACCGAAAACCTAATACAACCCAGATTAATAATACATCATCTCAACGACATGTCTAGTTTTTCACTTATTGATGCTTGTATCAGCATTGCATGTTCCAACTTGGCCAATTTGCATGACATTCAAACTAGTATTGCGCCGGATATCTCTTTCGTTTCTTTATTTATATTTATCTGCTCGCCTCCAAAGGAAAGGTAAATGTATAGCTTCGATATAATTTTCAACATAAGATTCTACTCTTGAATAACCACTAATCAATTTATCAGAAAAATAATCACTTATAGAAATTGCTATCGAATGTCCTCAACAATTATATATATATATATATTTGTTGATACTAGGAGGGATTTATTTTTGTCATTCTATTCTATATCCACTCCACCATTTGAGAGTTGACTTTAATGGTATGTTTAGTTTGTGAGGGAAATTGGATTCGATATTGAAATTTGAATGGGATTTAGAATATCCATATGTCCAATACGTTTGGTTTATTACTGAAATTAGAATTGGAATCAAAATCAATTAAACAAAAGATATTTTTGAGAAATCAATTTATAAAATAACTCAATTTTGGAAAATAAATTATTTTTTGGAAAATGAGATCTCCTCCTCCTCCACGACGTTGTCCTCGCTTTCTTCTGGTTGTGGACTTGCTTCCGAAATATTTCAACGATGGTGTTGGAGGAATAATGGATTGCTCAAAATACGTGGACATATCGCCGGCACGTAATGGTGAGCGCAACGGCGACAACCCTCAAGGCACCCAACCTCAGAGCTTGCAGCCTTAATCTCAGTTAAGCTGAGCCCTATCGATCTCAAGCCCAAAGGAGACCCAGCCAAAGGACGAAGCAGACCTCTCCACTCCACCGAAAATCAAGTCCCCCTCTTCCTCATCCGGAGTCCAATCCCGTGATCTCCGCCCCAGCGACTATCAACGATTATATGTGCACGATCTCAATGGACCTCCAGCCAGCCTAAAATCTCGGGTCATTAATGGTAACTCATTAATTCATACGATCACGTCCAATCATGACGGCAACTCATTAATTCGCACAGTCACGTTATAGATAACCCATATACCCCTCTTATAAAAAGGGGGGACTTCTTTCTTTGAAGGAAGATCTTTTTTCTTGAGGTAACCTCTCTACTAGCTCCACCAAAAAAATTCTCTCTAACTTAAGCATCGGAGGGCCGGTGTCAGAACTCCCGACCACCGACTTTGCAGGTTTTTCGGAAAAAGCTATCCACCGCCACAGCCCCTGCCAGAGCTCCTCCTCCTCGGTCTGCGGTCACCTCTGGATCCAGTTTCTAGCAACAGATAGAATCATGGGCTCGACAATTGGCCCTCAATATAAGATCTCGGATTGCATGCATAGCTGAAGTGGAATATTAGCTTCCGTGGCGGAACGTTCACCGGGAAAGTCACCTCTAAGCCGATGCATTGGAGTCGCCAAAGAAGTTGCGATGGAAGTCTGACAACGGAGGGCACCACCATGGCAGACCTCGGCCTTTATGTCGAAGTAGTTCCAAAAAGAGGTGTCATTGATGATGGCATAGTTGATGACGCACTCAATGTAGTTGGCGCCATTGCCAAGCTTAATGATCTCGAAGGCGACGAGAGGTGAGAAGTGGCCTTGGTACCTGATGACCTCAAAGGGGAACAATGACTGGATGGGCAGCAAGATGTTCAATGAGGTGGGAAGGAGGATGACCTCAAAGGAGGATGTTCAAACGGAAGGACATGAAACATGGAGATAATTTGGTCCACATGACAACAGTGGATCATTTCAGACAGTATATTATGTTACCTGGTAAGCACCTATCCTACTTCTGATGGCTTATTTCCCCTTAAAGAATGATGTGCTTTGGCATATAACAACCAAGAGAACAATGTAAGAGACTAGATTGCTTTCCGCAGAAAGATGGCTGGGTTTGTTGAGTTGCGCACCGGCTGATGTTTTGTAGCATTTTGTTCTTCATCATGCCATGATGTTTTTGTCCATTTGGTACCAGAGTAATATTTTATGAGGGTTTTGCTAGCTAAACCTTCTAGTTTACACTATCCTATTATATTTCGGCTGTCTAAGGTGCATTGGTTTTCAATTGATTAGCCACTGCGATACGAACCAACATTTATCCAAAGCTTGGATTAACTTCAGATGATCCCTCCACAGTGCTGCAATGAATTTCATGACCGATCGAATTAATCTTACCCTCTGTTTTCTTTAAATGCATTACTGTTTTTCATCCTTCTAGTTGACATTCATTGGAACAAATAGACACCAGTTTCCTTTTCTTTTTTTCCCCTTCCCTCACATGGTAGGCCAAGGTCACCAGTTTCTATTTGATAGGTTGCTCTCGTGGCCTCCTATCCTGAAAGCCTTGGATAATGCATGCAACTTCTGGTCTTTGGCTTCCGAGACGAATAGAGGCTGGCAGTTGTTATTTTGATTTAATTACCATCTGCATCTTTTCTTCATGGGCCATGATCAGCTTCGTTGCTGGGAAGAGCACCTTGGAGATCCCTGTCTTTCTGTCATAATTATCTGAACTTTAGGCAATTCTTATTACGTTTACTGCCGTTCTCTGCGGTGCTCAGTTTCTATGTTATGTTTACAGGCTTATCTAGATGCGGACCCCTACTTAGGAGAGTACGAGAGCTCTGTGCCACTATTCCAGATGTACAGGAATGGTTCCAACATCAAAGATATCCATGGGTCTGTCTGACCATGATCAGCTGGAGAACTCCCTCGGAGTTTTGAACAGTTGAAGTAACAGAGGCAGGATGAAGAAATGTCTGTTGTGAGACCATTCGAGGTAGCAGGTGAAAGCAGTTGGGGAGTACCAAAAGTAACATCAAAAAATATATCTCGGGAGCTTATACATTTTGGGCAGAACCGAAGGAAAGATGCTGCTCTTCCATTTTGGTGGTAATCTCTACAAAGAAACTGGTTTTCGGACTAGTTAAATTGATGCTCTTTGTCTGATACCAAGAGGAATGCCGAATCTAAAACAGAGGCATGAATAGACGACAGGTAAGGGTCACAGCTTGATATGCGGCAGTGCAGGTGAACCAGCAAAAAAAATTAAGGCTCATGTCCCCCACCATTTTATATCTAGATCTGGAATCCATTTGTATTTTAAGTTCTTAACCTGATCAAAAGAAGTAGTTCTTCAGCACCATTATTACTTGCCTGTCATGTGCCAATTTAATAAGGTCGAGCTAGAGACATGCAGTCTTATAATAAAATGATCCTTGATTGCAGAATCTGATCTCTCCAGTTCAGCCAGAAATTAAAGAGATTCAAAGTCATGCTAAAATCATATTTCTAAGTAGACTTTGGTACACCTTTTCGCTTCCTACTGGAGTTTTTATTCATCTTCTTTTTATAGGAAACGCCAGAGTGCCAAATGAAAATGTACATCTACTAGAGCAATTTAGAGCGTCGGCCAAGAAAAGGATCTAAATATATGCGAGCCATCAGTTGCTCAATTAACTTAATCACCTTCTAGCTCGACAATCGAAAATAATAATTGATTGCATTTAATTTAAGTGCATGAAATATCAGATATTCACAAGGTACTTCGTGGTAAAAGTTGAGATATCGATTATTTCAACAGGTGATTAAGATCGAACGAATTCTGATTTATTTCGGCTACAAATGGGTCAGATTGACCCGTGATCCGATTCGACTTGATTTAAAGAATTTGTTGGGCCAGGTCGGATTCTAAAATTGGATCGTTCCATTTTTGATCTAGTTTAGGTTTACTAAATTCTAACCCAATCCGACCCGAACCCGGTACACCGTTATAGCCCGTGGGAGTACTTAAGGTCTATAATTATCTATTTCTCTAATCTCTTCTTGTATTTGAAGATGAAAGAAATAAAAGAGACTATTTTTGTGTACTATCAAATGACATAAATTTTATATTAAGACTTAGGATGGTTATATTAAATGGGAACATTGTTCGCCTAAGAAGAAAATTCAGACTAATGAAGGCAAAATAAAGTATAACTTTGCCATGTGGAAAAAGATGAGTTCGTGATGAGTCCTTTGCAACTATTGAACTCTGCTATGTGTTATTATCAAAACAATATTCTTCATCTTGGCTCATGTATGCTTTTCTAGTAATATGTAGTAGATGCATTATAACAAATTCAAGAGATATCATTGCTGAGTAAAAAAGATTAGCATATATGCAATTCTTTTCTACTCAAAAAAAGTGTTGCATACATGAATAGAAAATCTTACTTGTAGTTGACAAAGTTGAGCCTATTATTGTTAGGTTAGTTTGTAATGGCATTAATCCTTGATACTTAGGCTCTTTAACCTGCATGGTCCTGTATAACTTACTTTCTGTAGTTTTTTACTTTTTGCAAAAGAAACCAAGCATAGAAATTGGCAGGTATAGGGATTCGACCCAGACTTGATCCAAATCGAACCCAGACTCGATTCGGATCAGAATTTTTTAGGTTGGAATCGGGTTATATATTGACTCGATTCAAATAACCCATTAGGTTAAAAATTTTAGCCATGAATTCAACCCAACTTGACCCGACCCGATCTTTTATTAGGTTGGGTCTGGATTCAACATTGGGACCCAAACAGGGAACGGGTTTGGGTCGAGATTGCTCATGACCCAGTCTCATGACGCGGTCCAACTCTATTCATGACCCAGTCTCATGACTCGGTCTAATCCGATCAATTTGCACCCCTAACTAATAAGATGAAAAGAAGAAAATTTGAGATTTCAGCGAATATTTTATACTAGAGATATCAAAATCTTCGTTCATGCAGTAATTCTAAAATTAGTTAAAAAAATATAAAAGTATTACTTTTATAATTTAATTTATCAAAAGAGTTGTTTCAACTTTTCTTAGAAATAGAAAAAGTTGATGAAAATGCTGGCCAAGCCCAATGGTTCGAGGATTAACCAACATAATAAAGACAAAAACTAAATTTTATCTATTTAGAAATTTAAAAATCCAAAATAAAAAATTATATTGAAGTAGATTTACACTTAATTAAATATTTTGCATTGAATTATTCTAGAAATAATAAATTTTAATTAATTGTTTTATTAATAAACCAACAAGTTCATGGCAGCAGCGGGTTCCCCATCTATCGGAGCCTTGTCGTCTGCAAATTTGACTCACGCGACTCAGTCTGGTCCCAACTCCGAAGCTCCTACTCTCCAGCTGTCCGTTTCCCAATATACCATTTAAAAAAATAATAATAATAATAAAAAAAAGAAAACGTGTTTCTCTCTCTCTCTCTTTTAATCGATCGGACGGCATGATTGCGCGATCCCGAAAAAAAATGCAGCAATTAGCATCCGTATGCATGATGATGGCCTGCAAATGCGGCGGAACTAAACCGAGTCCTCTCATCATGGAGGAACAAACCCACGTTTATATTGTGTGCCTGCCGAGCGACTGAACTATTTTATGGAACTGTTCGTATACATGATGCATGTGATTTACGACTATTTGACGGACAGCTATGAGGTGGATTTTTATTTACCAAAAAACGAAAGAAGATGGATTTTTCCCTATGAGAGATGGCGTTTCGACTTCTCTCTCCTATCTCCAAAAGATTTTAGGAAAAACAAAGAGCGAAGAGCAAGTGACGCAAGGAATCCTCCAGAGAAGTTAAGAGGACCTTGTCTTCTACCTACGTTGCAACGTAGTGCACCATTGTATCTCATGCATATTTAGTGGAAAATTGATAGTCATATTTCAGAACCATACTTTGAAACCCATCTCCTTCGATCAGGACGTGAGAACCAGAACAACCGAGTCCATGTCCCCACAAAAAAGAAAAAAAAAATGCCAAGCACATGATTTGTTGGAAGAGGACTCTTAATGGGAGTTTTTGTTTTTAATAACTCCATGCAGCTCCGTCCATCACATCTGCTTTTTAGGTCATCTTTTCTTCCTTTTCCAACCACCATTGCAACAGCACCTTGTTGATGAGCCCTCGGCTGTGCGCCCCTAGGTCTTTTAATGACTGCTGGTGAAACCAATCCCCAAAACGAAGAAGATCATCTATTCCCCTATTTGCTAGTCCTTTTTCCTTGTTTTTCTCATTGGCTGGTCATTGTCGCTAACCGTTCACTACCTTCAGCTACCAACCATGAATCCTAGCTCTGCCTCTAACAACCCTAGCCTCTTTATCCTCTCCTAAAAGGAAGAGTGTTCCATCTCTCATTTTGCTATGGACCCACACCAACCCATGTGAAGAGGTCCTAAACTACTCTGGTACCTAGGTGACATGTGAGATCCATCACGAGAGCCCTTATTAAATGTTTTTGGAATCCATTATCGATACATCAAGCGAATCGACCAACCATTTCCTTTTTCTCTCTCTTAAAATTTTAATACCAGTAAATTATTAAGTAAGAATTAATTAGATTTTGTATGGCATTGAATAGGTTGAGCTAATCCACATCATTGAATTTCACAGGTAAAATACGAAAGAGATAACTAATCCTGACACTTTTTACTAGCTTTCAATTTATCGATTACTTTTATCATGAAAAGATTGATTCTATATTTTTCTTAAAATTATGGATGGAGCATATAATATTACGAAACTCGTGATTTTTTATTAAAAAAATGTTTCTATAAATATTTTAATAATAACGGTTTGTTTATAAACTATATTTATAACATTTATATTTTATTATGAAAAGAACGAGATATGCGCCCTTTTTTCAGGTTGAAAAATGGATTGGCTGCTATTAGTAGCATTTTCATCGCTACATTCTAAAACGCCATACATCAGATAGCGATACCCTGGTTCATTGAATCGATCCCATTGGACGAGATGGAGTGGTAGATATAGCGGTGGGTCCCTTCTGTCAATATTACCAAGGCGGGAGTAGAGAGGAGGAGAGATATTAAGAAAGTTAGAGAAATTAAAAATTTTATAAATTAGGACTCCTGAAAAATCCTGAATGCGGAGAATTCGAAAACGCCGGTTTGCCTCTCTCTTTTGATTTTTTTTCTTTTTCCCTCTTTTTTTTAGTTATGGGCGGTATCATTTTTGGATACTGGAAAAAAAAAGGTAATTCCTTGGCACAGCTTGAGAGGATGTTCAGATCCGGATCTTTTTTTTTTTTTTTTTTCTTTTTCTAAAGAGATCCGGATCCTTTCGAGATCGACAATGTGCACCACGCCACAGCACGTCTAGATTCACGAACGTCCCACGCGTCACACGTGGGCCGCACCTTGTCCCATTTACCGGACGACACGCGGCAGCCGTCCCACCCACTTTGTGTACGACGACGAGACGCTTCTCTGACCGACGCATCCATCCACCGAGGCGCGACCCAGCGCAAGAGACCAGTGCAAAGGGAATATAGGAAGGACGGGCGAAGGGGCGGCCACGTTCACACGGAGGAAAAGGAGCATCCCCACCTACCACCCCCTCCCACCAAACCCCACCGATATAAATGGAGGCCGCCTTCCTCCCCCGATTTCTTAGCGGGATCCTTCGCACGATCGATCTCTGCTCGAGCGCGCTCCCCCAGATCACTTCTCCTTCTAGTAATTGTTGTTGCTGTCGATCTGCGCTTCTTTTATCTTCTTCCTATTCGGTGTTGTTAGCACTTTAGTTAGGATCTTCGCCACCGAAGTATATAGGCCGCCGCCCGCCGTCGACGCCGGCGGCTGAGAGGGGAAGCGGACAAAACGGAGGAAAGGGAAAGACGTTTCTCTCTCGCTCTCTGTTTCTTCCCTCTCGAGTCTCGATCAATCTGTTAGCTAAGAATGGCGCTGATCAGGGCCCCTCCTCCCGTTCCCATCCCAGCTGATATTTGTAGGGCGCATCTCGTCATACCAACCCCTGCCGCCGCCGCCAATAAGAGAAAAAGAATATCCTCCGCCGCCTCCTCCTGTCTGTTGGTTATCGAATGCAGCCTACGGAACCAGCAGCAGCAGCAGAGACACACCGTCACCACCACCTCTTCACCTCTGCACGCCGCTGAGGACCTCGCCGCCCGGCTCGGCCTCGAGATGGCCGCCGCCGGCCTCGAGGTTCTCTTCCGGGACCGCGAGGCCTTCGGCGCCGGCGACCACCCCCCGCCCGCCTCCCCCAGCCGCCAGCGGCGCCCCGTCCGCGTCGCCTACCAGGGCGTCCCGGGCTCCTACTGCCAGGAGGCCGCCGCCGAGGCCTACCGCTTCTCCTCCCATCTCCCCTTCCTCCCCTGCCCCCACATGGAGGCCGCCTTCGCCGCCCTCGAGGACGGCTCCGCCGACCGCGCCGTCGTCCCCATCGAGAATTCCCTCGACGGGCCCATCCCCCGCAATCTCGACCTCCTCCTCCGCTACCCGGAAGTCCGCATCGTCGGCGAGCTCCTCCTCCCCGTCAACCACTGCCTCCTTGCCCTCCCGGGAGCACCCCGGTCGGCCCTCCGCCGCGTCATCAGCCACCCCCAGGCCCTCGACCACTGCCACCACCGCCTCTGGGCCCTCGATCTGGGGGTGGAGGAGGTCTCGAGCGCCGCCGACGCCGCCCGGCTCGTGGCGGAGGGCAGGATCTCCGACACAGCGGTGATCGGGAGCAGGATCGCCGCCCGCGAGTTCGGGCTGCAAGTCCTGGAGGAGAACTTCCAGGACCAGGGCCCCGGCGGCGGTAACGTGACTCGCTTCCTCCAGCTGGCCCTGGGCGCCACCACCACCGGCACCGTCACCGGGAAGACGACGGTGGCCTTCTCCCTGCCGAGCGGCCCCTCGGACCTGTTCCGTGCGATGTGGGCGTTCGAGAGCCGGGGGGTGCGGGTGGCCCGGGTCGACCACCGGCCCAACCGGTCGAGCCCGGTCCGGGTTGTCGACAAGGCCGCGTACCTGGACTACGTGTTCGTCCTGGACCTGGAGGGGGCCGAGTCCGACGCGCACGTGCGAGGGGCTCTCGCGCGCTTGAGGGAGTTCGCTGGGTTCGTGCGCGTGCTCGGGAGCTACGGAAGCACCTGCGCGACGAGATCGCCGAAAATTTTATAGATAAAAGTTGGACAGAAACAATTTACTGTTTATAATAAATGTGATCTCGTTTTTCTTTTCTTTTTATTTATTTATTTATGGGATGCACTAAGCAAATGGCACTCATTTTTTTTTTCATTCTACTTTTGGGGCTCTACAAAATTCTCGGATAAGAGTTTTTTTTTTTTTTCTGGCTCTCCTGCGAGGCCAAATTTACGGTAGATTCCCACCTAACACGCCGGTCGTGGTCAAAACATCATGAAGCAAACCTAAATCATGGCGCTTTTCTATCTAAGCAATCACTAGTTCTTCTGGTGCCAAGCCCTTTGCATATATATTTCGTCTTTGTAGTCATTCAAGAACATAATTACTTCAACTAATACTATATCTCAGGTCATCCAATTAATACCATATCTCCATGCCGACAATTTAGCTGCAGGTGACATTTCGTTATCTTGATTTGAATCTTAGGCCTGCCCGATGAAGAGAGATGTGCTAATTGATGGAAATAAAAATAATTCTTGTTTCATGATTTTGTTCTATCATCATCATTTGATATGTATTGCTACCAAAATTGTCTAGTGAAACATGATAGTCATAATTTTAGATCCAAGTTAATCTTCTAATACTACTTGCAACAAATTAAATTGGGTTAGGTATGTAAAAATGATGGTTTAGGAAAATTCTAAGATATAATTATATTACCTGGAGATAGCTGAAAAGATATAAACTCGCGCAATAAAGATAGATTGATATTTGTTTGATTATGGAACTTAGTTGTGAGACTTTACTTCTGAATTTAGAGCTGAAGTAAATGTAATGACAATCGAAGGCTGATTTCAAATATTCAAGACGAAGATTATACACACCCTATGATGATCCGCTCCACACAATGATGTCCAATTTCACATACGAGACAGTCCAAAAAAATATAACTTCGTTGTAACCAATCAGAAGCTGCAGCAAGGGTACAAACAACAACGTATTTTGTTGCGATGTATGTAATGATTTGTGGGGTTTTGATCAATCTTTATCAGCAGGGAACGACATTCTAACACTATCATGGATATGCTACAATAGTCAATAGAGAGTTTGGTGAAAGTTCTCGTCCAGACAAAAGGCTTGTAACTTTCCAATCGGTAATCTAGGTGAAATTTCTCATCTAACTTGTGGAACTAGTTAAAGATTTGCCCGCAATTATTACTAGGAAACTTGCTGGCTTCCAAGTTTCAAAGCCCACCTAACCTTGCAGCGACCATATATATATATATATATATATATATAGTTCCAGTGTCCTAGGGAGCCAAGGCAGAGCAGCTTGAATGAAATTTCCACCATCGCTGTTAGGTGAATAAAGCAGGTCTTAACTTTGACACATGCAATGATGTCATCCTTGCGAGAGGTTGCCAATGGTTGGTTAATTAGTCCAAATGGCATCGAGGGAGGGAAGGGAATCCACCTAACGCCCCAACTCACGCTCCTGAGTTTCTCAGGTGTCAAAAACTATTTTTCTCCTCAAACTTTCGTTTCTTTTTTTTTCAAATCATCATCATCTGACTACTTGTCTATTATAAATCATCCCCTGACCATCCACCTGATCGCTGTATCGCACACAAACCAATTCATTCCATCGTAAGAAGCAACTTGATAACTCCCCTTGACCCTTGACCCTTGACCCTTGACCCTTGACCCTTGACCTGGCCGTGCACGAGCACTCACACAGATTGGAATTTAAAAAGTTGTGTCTGGTTGATGGTAGCTCTCCAGTATATTCCAGAAGAAAACCGGCCGGAAACCTTGAACGCTCTTATTCTATGGGCTCCTCAAAGATCGATGGAAATTCACAATTTTTATCGTCCAAAGTTCGGCCAATCCCATCCGGTATGAGGCTTTTGAATAGTCATGCAAGTTGATGCTGACAACTTACGAGCAGATGGTTTTGCCGAAGACTAAGAGAGCAGTTTCGGAAAAATGTTCGCATCCTCCTACCAACTTTGTGCAAACAATTACGTCGCCGTCTACTTTATCCCTACCAAGACGGATGATCTGTAGAAAGATTTTCGTTCGACTCTTCAACTGCTCGGCTTGCCGTGAGAGTTCTCGGCCAATCCACGAATTGGAGTCACGAGACCCACAAACAATCTAATTGATCTCGGCGTGAGAGGGAACATGCAACTCAACGAGCAAGCGCACCATAAGATGCACGGTCCCGACTTGAGACTTTTCTTGGGGGTATTTATCTTCAATAGTATCAGTTTTTTTTTTTCCACCAAAATAATCCTCATTCCAAGATTTCTAGTCTAATTGTTCGCTCCCGGCTTTATAGTTTCTAGTTGTCAAAGCTACACCATACTTGAGAAAACTTTCATGCACATATGATATCAACAAAGGAATTTGTT
>JAOXJJ010000158.1:0-23819 GCA_025769935.1 Phoenix roebelenii
CAGCTCGCGCAGGCGCGCACGGCCGTGGCCTGGGCGTGCACGGGGGCGTGCGGCGGAGGTGCATGGGCGTGGCTTGGGCCGCGCATGGGTGCGCCATGCCTTTGGCATGCTTGGCCATGTCTTGGCCGACCTTGGACACGCTTGGCCAAGCATTGGGGAGCCTTGGCTTGGCCAAGGCTTGGCCAAGTGTGAATGGGCTTGGCCTGGGCTTGGCCAAGTATGAAGGAGCTTTGCCAAGGCTTGGCCAAGTGTGAACGTGCTTTGGCCAATGCTTTCCAAACAAAATAGTTGACTCGTATCTCGTTCTTGGTCTTAGCATGACCTTCCATTGTCCTCCTCTAGGCCGGAATTCTCCATTGGTTGAGGAATTCGGCGGTGCGGCGGGCTTGGGTCCTCAACACGTTCCTTGGAGCGTATGCGCGCCACCTTGGGCACGCCTGGTGGGCGGTTCGCGCGAACCTCGCACGCGGTCGCTTGCCGCGCACCCGTTCCCTGGTGCCTGCACGCGCGCCGGCCTGGCCTGATGGCGCCTGGGCCGCGCGCGCAGGACACCGCTTGCCGCACTTTCCTTCCTTGTGCGCGCGCATGCTGGCTGGAACTTGATGCGCTCTGGTCGTGCGCGCTGGGCTTTTTCCTGTGCGTCTCTTCCATGCATGTGCGCGTGGCCTGTTGGCTAGGCGCCTGGATCTATTGTGTGCGCTCTGTCTGTCAGCCGTGCGCTTGCTCCATGCGTGGGCGCGCAGACTGGGGGCCATGTGCTAGTTGCCTTTTGGTATGCTCGGTTTTCTGGCCGAGCACCTTCTTCCTGCTAGGACGCATGCTGGCCATGGCCTGAAAAGCCAAGGCCGCGCGCGCTGTGCGGTGGCTTGAGATGCTTCAGTGGCTTGGACGTCCAAGGCATTGAGCATGGCCGTGCCAATGCCTTGCGTGCGGCCTTTGGCCGAGCGTGCAAGGCTAGCGCGCGCCGAGCCTAATGCCATACAATTCGATTGTTTCACCTCAAGTCTTGGATGAGGTTTGGCTTAATAAAAACTTAATGAAGAATGGCTAACCTTAATAGTCATCAAGTTGGCTTTGGCTTAGTCTCCACTTAGGCTTTTTGTCCTTGCGAGCACTCCATGGTTTGGCCGCCAAGTAGGAGAGAATTTGAGGGAACCTCACCACATGGCCAACCCCTCCTGTCCCAGCCGAGTGCCCAGGTATCAGCGAACGAAGGAAACCTCATGGAAGCCGTCTCATCTCATCCGTACTCCGTACCTCTCCCTCCCATCCTGTCTCTGCTCTCCTTCGCTTCCTGTACTCCTACTACTCGTAGCACGGCGTCCGTTATCTCCATCGCCAACTCTTTATGCCCAACTCGATTTCCGCCTTCTGAATTCGTTTCTCGCCATAAAGCTGATCCCCTTCTCAGATTTTCTTCCTCTTCTCTGGGAAAAGATGGGAAGGACTTTATAAGAATGCAGAGGATAACGAAGATAATGCCGTCGTGCTCTGCCTTCTAAATCGGTTTCTTGCTCGAAAGTTGATTCCTTTCTGAGGTTTTCTTCTTTTCTTCTCTAAAATAGTGGAAGGAAAGGAAGAGAAAGAGAAAGATTGTAAGGAAGATGGTATTGTTATTGCTGTTAATGAAGTGCATTTGGTGCCTCGCCTTCTGAATCAGTTTGTTACCGGAAAGTCGATCGGTTCCTTTCTGAGGTTTTTTCTTCTCTCCATCGATAAAAGGAAGACAGATTGTAAGGAAGATTATATAGTTATTGCTACTGATGAACAGTGTATTGTACTTCACCTTCTGAATCAGTTTGCTGCCAGAAAGTTGATTCTTTTCAAGGTTTTCTGATTCTCTTCTGCGATAAAGGGAAGGAGGGGCAGCAAAAGAGACAGAGGAGAAAAAGAATAATGTCATTCTTGCTGTTAGTGAACTGTAATTTATGCTCCAGGGATGCGGCTGCGGCTTGTGGACTGAAGTCCCTGCATTCAAGTGCCCGGCCTGCACCCAAGCTGTATGTTCTGTCCCTTCCTTAACTACTTATTCTATCGTGTTGCTTACTAGACAATGATATTTATAGAGGACTTGTGCTGCATCATGCCTTTTTGCTATTTTTTTTCTTCATCCATGCCAATGTTCTAGGAATGCCAACAATCATATTTTCCCCTTTATAAGGAAAAAGAGGTAAGAAAAAGGTTATGGTATTGATTTTTTGGTTGGTGGGCTTTAAGATGGTCATATAAGGGGCTTTATTGCACCAAGTGACTCTGTTTTCAGGTTTGATTCTAGGAGGGTTAATGAGAGGGTGATTGGTGCATACATAACATAATCTACTGTTTGAAGTGTATAGGCTTGTTAGGACAACACATAAGTATTTGTCAAGAACTCCTTCAATTTGTAGTGTTTTGATTGATCTCTTGCATACAATGTGCATTGCTATTATGGATGTTAGATACAAAATTTTGATTTTTCTTTTGTTTTTATTTCTGTTAAAATATGCATTTTTTGATTAAACTAATATACAAATACCTGGCATGTGTGATCTATTTATTAATTTAAGATGGGGAATATTTTATAGATGGATCTGATCTTGTCGACAGAACTTTTTCTTTTTATTTATGCAAATTATTAAATATACTTTGAGACATGTTGATTTACATTGCTCTTTTCTTGCTTTTGATAAAGAGAGGGAGAAATTTTAGGATGAGTGCATATATTTAAAAGAGCAGAGTATATACTTCATTTAATTTTACCAAACCTGAAAATGGTGACAACATTTTATGTTGGCCTGACTCATGATGACACAGCCTCAGTAGGGCATTAGAGTTTCATATAGATAATTATTAGTTTGTAAAGTATAAATTGTTAATATGATGTATTATAATATGTTTTGATAGTAATCATCATTGGATCGTTAATGTTTATCTGAGAGTATCTATTAAAGTGTGTTTTTATAAGAATCAAACATGTAGTTTGAAGATCAAACAAATCTCAGTTTATCCATATATGGCTATTAAATTGGTCCACACGTGGAGAAAACTAGCTTTCTGTGCTGACATTTCAGATATATGTTGTTGAGCTTTCATTCTTTCTTTCTTTTCTTCTGTGTGTGTCTGTGTGAATGTATGCTGAGTGTCACCTTGTGGCATGATAACTGCTTTGTGTAAAGCATTGAGCATTTGGACGTGATGCACAATAACTATTACATTGATCCCTGGATGCCTATATTCTGGGAGTGAAGTCTATGCTGGTATCAAGGTGGTGAGAAATCTTAGAAGCACATAGTTTTTTATTACAAGCAAACCTGGGAACGAATAATGCAGTTTCATATATGATCATTCTTTATGATGCTATGAATATTGGCAAGGCAAACCTCCCTACTTGACAAGATTATCAGGGAAAATTCCCATATGGTGGTCAAGGAGGGGAGCATGGGTTGAGGTGGTGGGGGATAGATAAGGAGATTCTTCCGTTGACATGTGGTATTGAGCATGGTTGGCCTTACCATCTCATACTGCCCAGTACGGGGCATATCTTATCACATCGAAAGAAAATCGGTATGAAACTTAACTTTAAATTGGTACAAACCCCGTACCACCCTGTATCGAGATGTACCGTCCCGTACCGAGGTGCGTACCGGCCCGTATTGAGGCGTACCGACCTATATCGTGGTATATCGAGACAATAATTAAGAAAAATATTTAAAAATCTATTTCAGTACATAGGTATACTATACCGTACTGTACCAATAAGATACTGGTATGGAGATTGCGAACGTTGGTCTTGAGCTTCCCTTGGATTTGATATTGGAGGAAGGCAATGAAGTGCCAAGGAGGAACGCGGCAAGGGGAGAGAGTGAACAATTGGGTTACTGCCTTTTCTAGGGATTAAAGTATAATGAGAGGTTGGAAATGAGTAATGAGGAGTCAAAATTTGGGCAAGGAGGGTAAGGGAACAGTGGGCAAGTCAGTCAACCTACGGTTGGATTGTTGACCCATGACCTAGCAATAAAAATGGGTTGATGTCTGCTGTTTGCACTATCTCTCTAAACAATTTATCCCCTCCTTCCTCTTCTCTTAAACAAGAAGAAGAAGAAGAAGAAGAAGAAAAGTGTAATAATTATTAATCCTAATATACATTTGATGGGAGGCAAAATGGATCGTCCTACTTCGGCATGAAGTCACCCAATTCTGGCCGAGCAGACCTCAGAGCCGAGCGGGCCGAAAAGGCTCCCGACCGCAGGCAACGATGCCTCGCTGAGAGCCGAGCAGACCTCGGTCCCGCCAAGAGCCAAGCCGACCTCGATTAGAGGCCAGGATGACCGCAGCCCGCCAAAGGCCGAGCCGACCTCAAGGGGGAGGCCAGGCCGACCTCAGCTCGCCAAAGGCCGAGCCAACCTCTAGGGGGAGGCCAGGCCGACCTCAGCTAGCCAAAGGCTGAGCCGACCTCGGCCAAATTCAGCCGGACTTCGGACCCCGCTGAAGACCGAGTTGACCTCGGCCTGAGACCGAGCCGACCTCGGCCCTGTTAACCTTGATCCCGCGGATCCCATGCCCAGGCAGCCGAGCGGCTAGATTGTGCCAGAGACTCCCTTAACAGATCTTTTTGGATCGCGGTGTTAAAAGCTGGTCATTATGACAGCCGCCTTGGAGGGCGGAGCATTGATGACTGACTCCTCGCATACCACCAGATAATGCCTTGGATTAAGTGCGCACACGACACATTTAAGAACTCCCTCGACCACTTCCGTTTAGAATGACGTGGCGGACTCTCAGAACAGATCCGAATTCTCCACCCGCAGGATAGATCTCCATGCTAGACGCCACCTCTAATTAATGGCCAGCTAATCACGAATCGACTTGAAATTTCAGATAATGGCCGAAATCCTCATCCTATAAAAAGAAGGTAGGAAAAGGCCTTCGGTAAGCCATTATAAGCTATTTTAAGGTACAAGAGGCCATCCAAGCCACTCAAAAACCTCTCCAAAGGCTCGGTTAACTTAGTCATCGGAGGGCCTTTGCCGGAATTCCCAGCCAAGGCTGTGTGCAGGTACCCTGAAGCGTAGGAGGTGGCCCTTTTTCTCCATCCTGGCTGCTGTCTCCTTGATTTCTTCTGACGTGGTCACCCTCAAGCCAGATTTCAACCACAACATTTGGCACTGGAGAAAGGGCCTGAGTTGTGTTATGAAGCTAAGGAGTCGGAAAACTTCTAACGCATCGAGACGTCGGGTACCAACTCTCGGTAGCTCGCTCCAAAGTCCACCCCCTGTGGCGTCGGTAGATCAAACTCTTCAGGTCCCACCAAAACAGTTTAGTCGACTTGTCCAGCAAGTCCAGTCGCTCACCGCGGCCGTCCAAGGTCTGTAACAGGTGGGAGCCCAGCCTGCGCCCCCTCCTCGCGGGCACGAGTCCATAGGATGGCGCTCGCGATGTTATTTTCCTCCCAAGCAGTGCATGATGGCCGACGAAGGAGAGCGTTGCCACTACCAAAGCTCCCGCCAAGCTCGACCCCCAAGCCCGAAGGGCTTGTCGCACAATCATCACCCTGAGAGCCTGCGCTGAAGTTTGAAGCCGTGAGCTCAGGAACAACTATCAGAGGCGGGGTCCACCTCATGCCGAGCTGCAATAGGAGCCCCACCCGATGCTGAGCTCGACAAAAAAGTCAAAGAGTTGGAGCGATAGGCCCAGGCGCTCCGCGACCAAGGTTCGAAGCACGACGCCGAGCTCGAATTTACAACTGAGTCCCCATTCTCTCGATGGATCGTTGACGAGCCAATCTCCTTAAGTTTAAGATGCCGCAAATCGAGCCGTATGATAGCTCGTCTGACCCCTTGGATCATTTGGAAAGCTACAAAGCCCTTATGACACTCCAAAGGGCCATAGACGCCCTGCTCTGCAGGGCCTTCCCGACAACTCTCCATAAGGCAGCTCACCTTTGGTTTTTCGGGCTAAGGCCCAGTTCAGTTCCTTCTTTCGAACAGCTCGACAGACAGTTTGCAACCCACTTTGCTATCAGCCGACGTCAACACCGAACCTTAGACTCCCTCCTTGACATCAAACAGAAGGAGGAAGAATCTTTAAAAGACTATATTGATCGCTTCACATCGGTGGCTCATCCTCAAACCAATGGAGAGGCGGAAGTGACCAATCGAACTATCTTACGAGGACTCAAAGCCAGGTTGGACCGAGCAAAGGGGCAATGGGCCGATGATCTTTGCAACGTCTTGTGGGCGTATCGGACGACCTTTCGGGTTCCTACTAGGGAGACCCCTTTTAACCTAGCTTATGGTACGGAGGCGGTCATCCCTCTCGAGGTCGGGTTACCCTCTTCCTGGGTCGAAGTCTTCGATGTCACGACTAATTCGGCACGGCTCCGGAGCAACTTGGACCTCCTTGAAGAAACGAGAGAAGCTGCTCAGATCCGAATGGCAAGGTACCAGCGAAAACCAGCGCAGTACTACAACTCCAGAGTCAACGTTAAATTATTCAAAGTCGGTGACCTCGTCCTGAGAAAGACTGAAACCTTCCGATCTCCGGAATAAGGAAAATTTGTCCCAAACTGGGAAGGACCGTACCGAGTCGCCTGAGTCCAGCGGCCCGGGGCTTACAAGATGAAATCTCTAAATGGAACTTTAATCCCTCGAAGATGGAATTATGGAAATCTTAGAATGTACTATCAGTGAAAATAGCCCTTGGCAACTTCTTTGAAATGCCTTGGATTTGTTTGACATGCATTAATTAATTTCACGGCACGAACCCACAGCTACGACCCAATGATGTCCCAGCACAAGCCGGGGCGCCCTGTGTGTCGACTGCGAGCCCAAGAGCTCCCTCGACCACAGGTACAATGACGTTCCGGTCCGAGCTCTGGGGTGCCTTGCAAAGTCGATTATGAGCCAAAGAGGCTCCTTCGACTGCAGGTAATGACGTCCCAACTAGGAGGGGGCGCCCTATGTGTCGACCGCGAGCCCAAGGGCTTCCTCGACCACAGGTACAATAACGTCCTGTTCCAAGCTGCGGTGCGCCTTGCAAAGTCGACCGAGAGCCCAAGAGGCTCCCTTGACTGTAGGTAATGACGTCTCGACCAGGAGGACGGGGCGCCTTGTGTGTCGATCGTGAGCACAATGGCTCCCTCGACCATAGGTACAATAACATCCCAGTCTGAGCTCTGGAGGTGCCCTGCAAAGTCGGCCGTGAGCCCAAGAGGCTCCCTCGACTAGGAGGGCGGGGCGCCCTGTGTGTCGACCGCGAGCCCAAAGGCTCCCTCAACCACTGGTACAATGACGTCTTGGTCCGAGCTCCGGGGCTCCCTGTAAAGTCGACCGTGAGCCCAAGAGGCTCCTTCGACTGTAGGTAATGATGTTCCGACCAGGAGGGCGGGGCGCCCTGTGTGTCGACCACGAGCCAAATGGCTCCCTCGACTATAGGTACAATGACATCCTGAGTCAAGTTCGGGGCGTCCTGCAGTGTCAACCGCGAGCCCCAAGGGCTCCCTCGACCACAGTTACAATGACGTCTGGGTCCGAGCTCTGGGGCACCCTATAAAGTTGACCGTGAGCCTAAGAGGCTCCCTCGACTGCAGGTAATGACGTCCCGACCAGGAGGCCGGGGCGCCCTGTTTGTCGACCGCGAGCTCAATGGCTCCCTCGACCGTAGGTACAATGACGTCCTAAGCCGAGCTCGGGGCGTCCTACCGTGTCGACCGCGAGCCCCAAGGCTCCTTCGACCGCAGGTATCTACAATGACGCTCCTGGAGCCGGGCTCGGGGTGCTTTACAGTGTCGACTGTGAGCCCAGAGGTTTCCTCGACCCCAGGTATCTACGATGATGAAAGCTAAAATGATGCCCTTGAGACAGGCTCGGGACGCCCTGCAGTGTTGACTGCGAGCCCAAGGGCTTCCTCGATGCAGGTATCCATGACGATAAAAGCTACAATAACGCCTCTGAGCCGGGCTTGTGGCGCCCTGCAGTGTCGATCACAAGCCTAAGGGCTCCTTCGACTGCAGGTA
Source organism: Phoenix roebelenii (assembly GCA_025769935.1). Lineage (NCBI taxonomy): Eukaryota > Viridiplantae > Streptophyta > Magnoliopsida > Arecales > Arecaceae > Phoenix > Phoenix roebelenii. The sequence continues at coordinate 7,994 of JAOXJJ010000158.1, forward strand.
TCTACGATGATGAAAGGTACAATGATGGCTCTGGAATCGGGCTCAGGGCGTCCTGCAGTGTCGACCGCGAGCCCAAAGGCTCCCTCGACCACAGGTATCTATGATGATGAAAGCTACAATGACGTCCCTGAGCCGAGCTCAGGGCGCCCTGCAGTGTCGACCGCGAGCCCAAAGGTTTTCTCGACCACAGGTATCTACGACGATGAAAACTACAATAACGCCCCTGAGCCGGGCTCGAGGTGCCCTGCAATGTCGACCGCGAGTCGAAGGGCTCTTTTGACCGCAGGTATCTATGATGATGAAAGCTACAATGATGCCCCTGGAGCCGGGCTCGGGGCGCCCTGCAATGTCGACCGCGAGCCCAAGGGCTCCCTCGACTGCAGGTATTTACGACGGAATCTACAATGACACCCCGAGCCCGATCTCGGGGCGCCCTGCATTGTCGACCGTGAGCCCAAGAGCTCGCTCAACCGCAGGTATAATGACATCCTGGTTCGAGCTCCGGGGCATCCTGTTGCGTCGACCACGAGCTGAAGAGGCTCCCTTGACCTCGGAAAAAACTTAAGAGCACGTCGACCTCGATCCGCGCGCCCTAGTTAAAGTCTAAAAGAATCTACAAGGTCAAAAGGCACGACAATCTTCTACTGAAAAGAGACCCAGGCAAACTATAGTGCGAAAGTTAAACAGGGTCCCGAGCTTAAAAGCCCGAAGTAGACCTGATGTCCAACCTTGGCGCCTAAAGCGCGCCAGCGGACGAGCTCGGAAGCAGCGAGCTCTTCCTTGACTTTGCAAGACTATTCTATGTCCAAGTTGGAAGCAAATGCCAAGCGCAAAAATCCAACACAAAACCTAAAGTAAGACAAGCTCAAATACTTAAGAGAAAGGCGTGCTTTATTGATATTAAAGGGCCAAAGGCCGAATACAAAAAGTGCTGACCTTGAGGTTGGATTGAATACAAAAATAATCGACTACAAGGAGGCCTAAAGTAGCCAACCTCACAAATATGAGAAGAAAAAGAAAACAAATAAAAAGGAGTGAAGCTCAAGCAATTTGGGCATTCTTGGTCCCGATCTCGTTAGCAGCTTCAATTTTGACATCGACAGCAGCTTAGTAGCGTCTTCGCCCGCCACACTGGTGTTGAGTTCGCGTGCCTCAGCAAGCTCGCTCACTTCTGTCGCAAACGCAGCCTCGGCGGCCTCAGACAGAAGAGGGCGAAGGGTGTTGAAGTCGACCTCGGAACAAAGTTGCTGGGCCTGATCACGGCAGTTCTCGAAACCCCGGATCAGGCCATTATTTGCCCCTCCGCCAGTTCGTCCAAGTACTCCTCAGACTGGCAGTAACTCTAAATGGCCCTTCAGATCCGCTCCTCGATGAACCTCTCGAGCTGCTCGACCTTCAGCCTCAGAATTTCGGCCTCGTGCCTCTAGCCGGTCAGTGCAGCCTCGAGCTCGGAGATGCGACCTTCTATGGTTCGGAGCATGGAACGAGCTTGGTCATGCTCGAATTCCACTTCCTGAATACGGGCGAGCTCGGCCTTGACCTGAGCTTCGACTGACTTCACTCTCTCCTCAGCTCCTCGTTGCCGTTGCTTGAAAGCTATTGCCTTATTCTCGTTCTCTTGCTGTCGCAGCTCAGCAGTCGCGGCCCAGTCTTCGGCCTCCTGCCTCTGTTGCTCGGCGGCCTTCATCCTCGACCGATATGACCTCTCCCGTGCTTGGTAGTTGGATGCGGCGGCCACCAACATGTCGATCTCGTGAAGATGCTCGCACGAGAGAAAGCATTAGCCGTTGAACACCTAGAAAAAATATGAAAGCAAGAATACAACATTACTCACCCGGATGGCAGAGGAATATGTTTGATCGACAAACTCGCTGATCTCCAACTGCTCCAACTATGCCCGGTCAGCCGGAAGCAGGGCGCAACGGACGACCTCGCGAGTGATCTCGCCAGATTCGAGGGCCGAGTCGTCCTCGAACAAATTGTTCCCGGGTAGGAATGGTGTTTTTCCGAGCTCGGAGGAAGAGGGGTCAGCTCTTCATGAGCTCAGAGCCCGAGCCCACTCCTCAGCTCGAGACCCGACTGGCGCAATCGGCCGACCTCATGAGCCCTCCGAGTTCCACCGCCAGGCGTTACGACCGCCTGTTCCACCGGTGGGGGCTGCTCGGCCTCAGTCGGTGGGGCGTGCTCGATCCTTGGTGATGAGGGCTCCTCGACCTTGATTGGCGAGGCCCTCGTTACCTTGGGCCCTTGGGGTTTCTTCTTCTTTGGCCGAGTGGGGCCGGTTGCGTCGACACGAGTGGGCTCGCTCCGCACAGCACAGGAGGGAGATGCTGCCCTCGGCCTCTTCGATCTCGGCTCAATCCGAGCTCCACCCGAGGCGGCTACCCTCTTGTTGTATTTGGCCATCAAGGTCTCGTCATTGAAGATCATTCCTGCAATTTCTGATAGCAGGAATCTTAATGAAAATTGAGTATGAGAAAGGAGAAAAGAAAAAGAAAGAAAAACGACCGCGATGCCCTTACCCTCGGGATGGACCGAGCTCAGGCCGACGTTTAACAAGGCTTCCTCACTGAGCAGGTCAGAAAGCCTCATAGTACCTTCTAGGCCGAGTAGCTTCTCAAGAGTCTCCTGCTCGGATTGAGACAACTTGGAGGCCTTATTGTTCACCGTGGTCAGTGGCGAGCCCTAGCTCGGGTCGAACCTCCACGACCGCTCGGAGAAAAGGAAGAAAAGTCTATCCTTCCACCCATGAATAGAGGAAGGAGCACCTCGGAAGAGTACATGGCCTTTCTGAAAAGAGAAGTACCACCATCCTTTGTCCGCAGGGCTCGCCTTTAACACAAAGCAACCTTGGAAGACGTTTACCGAGATGGGGAGACCATGAGCAAGGCAAAGAGAGAGGAAGCCAATGATCATTCTCCACGAATTCGGAGCGAGCTGCGCAGGTACGAGGTGATAAGTCGCCAAAAGCTCGTTCACGAATCTGTGAAGAGGAAACCTCAGCCTGGCTCGGAGCATCTCCATATATGCCCCGATCCAACCTCGAGGAGGGTCGGTCACTTGAGCTCTGGGCTCCAGGTGTTCAAGGATGAACTCACGCGGGAAGAAGAACCGGGCCCGAACCAAGCCTAGCTCCTCTTCGATTAGACTTGACCCGACCCCGCCCGGACCGTGGTCCAGCTCAAGTTCGGCCTCCTCTGCATCCGAAGAAGCCCAAACTCGAGATGGACCCACGTCGGGCTCAGGAACTCTCGCAGGTGAACCCATTGCATCCGACATCAAGGGCTCCGCCTTGCTCACAGAAAATCAAGAAAAGAGAACGAGAATACGAAGGAAAAGAAGATGGAAAAGAGGAATGACTCTCCGAGCGACCGAGAAGGAAAAAGACACCTACCCAAGATTTCACCAGAAAAGATAGGTGGAAAAAGAGAGACTGCCCGAAACCGAAGACAAAGGACAAAAATCAGGCGCAAAACTCATCAGAAAGAACCAAGAATGCTCGAAGAAGAGCTTGAGGACGACGGTGATGGCGGCCGGGAAGAAGAAAAGTGAGAGCGATGGAGGACAAATGGGGGCCCAAATCCCAAGGCCTTATATAGCCTACCTCAACAGCTCTGATCGGCCACCTGGGTGGCCGAGCAACCAGATCTCGCCACGCGGCAGATCCAGAAGTTTCTTCAGCAAATCTTTCTGGATGGCAGCATTTAAGGCAGAGGTCATCCTGATGGCTGCCTCGGGGGACGGGGCATTGATGATTGAGCCCTCGCATACCATCAGATAATGCCTTGAAAGGGAGCGCGCACACAATGCATTGAAGAGCTCCCTCAATCACTTCTGCTGGAAATGATGTGACATTTTGAACCACCCAAACTCGACCCGGGAAGCTTGGCCTAAAGCCGATTAGTTCCAAAGATAAGAGAGATGCACCCCACATAGCATATACACCTTCACGGATATGTGGCCGTAGCACAAGACGATACACAGCTCGGTTACTTCCTTCACTTGAGTTAAAGAACAACTCGAACTTGGAAGTTTAGGGGCAAATGATGGGAGGCAAAATAGATCATCCTACTCCGGCATAAAGTCACCCAATTCCGGCCGAGCAGATCTCAGAGTTGAGCGGGCCGAAGAGGCTCAATCGACCGCAGGCAATGATGCCCCGCTAAGAGGCAAGTAGACCTCGATCCCGCCAAGAGATAGGCCGACCTCGATCAGAGGCCAGGCCGACCTCGATCAGAGGCCAGGCCAACCTCAAGGGAGAGGCCAGGCTAACCTTAGTCCACCAAAGGCCGAGCCAACCTCAAGGGCGAGGCCAGGCCGACCTCAGCCCACTAAAGGCCAAGCCGACCTCAAGGGCGAGGCCAGGCCGACCTCAGCCTGCCAAAGGCCGAGCCGACCTTGGCCAAATTCAGGCTAACTTCGGACCCCGCCGAAGACTGTGCCAACCTCGGCTCGAGATCGAGCTGACCTCAGCCCTGTTAACCTTGATCTCGAGGATCCCATGCCTAAGCAGCTGAGCGGCCAGATTGTGCCAGAGACTCCCTCAGCAGATCTTCCTAGATCACGGTGTTAAAAGCCCATCATTATGATAGCCGCCTTGGGAGGCGGGGTATTGATGACTGACTCATCGCATATCACCAGATAATGCCTCGGAGTAAGTACGCACAACACATTTAAGAACTTTCTCGACCACTTTCATTTAGAATGACGTGGCGGACCCTCAGAACAGATCTGAAAAGATAGCTTCCGAATTCTCCGCCTGCAGGATGGATCTCCATGCTGTACGCTGCCTCCAATTAACGGCCAGCTAATCACGAATCGACTCGAAATGTCAGGTAACGGCCGAAACCCTCATCCTATAAAAAGAGGATAGGAAAAGATCTTTGGTAGGCCATTATAAGCTATTTTAAGCTACAAGATGCCATCAAAGCCACTCAGAAACCTCTCCAAAAGCCCAACTAACTTTGCCATCGGAGGGCCTTCGCCAGAATCCACGGTCAAGGCTGTGTGAAGGTACCCCGGAGCGCAGGAGATGGCCCACTTTCTCCGTCCCAGCCAATGTCTCCTCGATTTCTTTGGGCGTGGTCACCCTCAAGCCAGATTTCAACCACAACAACATTATCGACCCTTTATTTATACTCTTAAGCTCTTGGAGTCAATTGGTTAGTTGACAGTAACAACCTTCCTAATGCAATAAAAACTAAGTTCATTTTATTAGGATCAATAAGCCTTTTTCTTCTTTTATTGGTGCAACTCCATGCTTCATGATGCAATTACTCCCCTGGATTTGGCACCTAGATAATTTGGTGGTGATGATTTGATCATCTATTGTTGTCTACAGGATACGTCGTACCAGCCCGAAATGGACGGTATGGGTGTACCATATCAGTTCGGTACCGGTATCTGGTATAGGTGGCATACTAACCCTCAGTACATCAAAAAAATTTCATATTATACCGTACCGATATTATGCTACTTTAGTACTGATATAAGGTCCGATACCGTGACGACGAACCTTGGTTGCCTATATATTTTCTTGTTTTTTCAAAATTTGCTTTTCCTCTTACATCTTAAGACACCATTGCCTCCCAAGCCCTCCTATTCTTGACTCTTACACTAACTCCTCTCTATACAGTTTTTGTAGTACCAGTCAAATGTCATAGTACAAATAAAAATTAGATAGCAAGTTTTTTCAAAAGGTTCCAACAAACCTAATGTTCCCTTAAATTCTAAATAACTCAAGTCAGAACCATCATTGGTTTCTAGATTTTTAGACCCTAGCTCCATCATAATCTCACCCCAAGATTCCAAGCACTTTCAAACTTAAATAGTTGACTATGACTTTCATTAGGAAAAACTAAAGACTTTAGGAAGCATTTGGTTCATGAATAGAATCAGAATTGGAATTGGAATGGATTGGAATGAAAACCAGAATGATCATATCCCCCAATATATTTGGGTTGTGACCGCCGAAATTAAAATCGGAATGGCATTTGAATATAAGGAAAGAGTAGGGGTTGGGTTTTGGGGGATTGGGGCATATTCCCATTCTCCTTTGGAATCGGAATGAGAATTGGACTCTCCCCAACTAAATAGCTGGAATGGGAGTCACTTATTCCCATTCCCATTCTAAAGTCCAACTTCTTCCAACCAAACATGCCCTTAGTCTCTTAACCAAGGTATGCTGAACCGGCCGGTTCAGCACGTATCGAACCGATGCTGATGCCGACCGGTCCGGTTTGGCTATACAAAATGGTTCCGGCCCTATGGGGCGGGAACTATATTGTTGTTGGGCCGAAATCGGCCAGTACGGGAGGCGTACCGGATGGATTCGAACGGTTCCATTTGGTTCGGCTAGAAATCTGTGCGAATTGAACTAGCTCGCACCGATTCCAGTGCCACAGCATGCGCGCACTATCTCAACCATAGCGTGTCGCGCACGCTATGATAAAACACCGGTTTGATACCGGTCCAAACCGGTACCAGCACCGACCAGTACCAAACCGGTAACGGCGCCGACCGGTACCGGTTCAGTGATCCTTGATCTCAACCCTCCATTTTTGCTACCTCACGAATCTTCCCTCATACCAATTAGCCCATTGGATCAAACCAATCAATCCTCCTCTTCTAACCATTAGATTTGAAGAAATCACACCCCATATTGAAACCTAACCTTAGAATTCCTTACTTCTTGCTCTAAATACTCTCCTCTCCCAAAATTCAAGAAGAAAATCTATAGAAAATAAAATAATTCCCTTAGAATTAGGTATGAATTTGGAAAATCCTAGGAAAACTTTATGTTTTCCAAACCTCTAGCCTTCTCCACCTTTCTCCTTCCATTATACCATCTAAAAACCCTAACCCTAACCTTCCAATAGCGATTTGAAAAGGAAGACAAAAAAGGCTTTAAAGGAGCACCATGTGCCTACATCCCTTCCCCTCTTCCCCCTCTTCTTTCTCTCTTATTTTACCATGCACACATAAAACCTAAAGATGGATTAGGAGACCTATTACCCTTTAGGAACTTCTCATGGGAGGGGTGATGGAGTTGGGCTTTTAAACCCTTTCCCATCATTAAATAAGATCCTTCCATAAGCCTTATCGAATTAGTTAGGTTCCTAACATCTTAGATAGGTGGCAACTCCCAATTAAACCCTAGGCCTAGGGGGTTCCTAAACAATTTCTTAAACGTTTAATTCTTTATTTCATCCATCTATTTAAGGTCACATTATTTATGCTGGTGAATCTTCTTCATGCCATGATACTTGATGATTCCATGTCCACATTCTTATCCTTTTTCTGCTAATTCTTTCCTGGATCCATGCCACTGCAGGACATCAGTAGAGGACCTAAGAAGTCTCAGATTAATCACAGCCATCAAAACCCCATATTTGCCTGATGGGAGATTTGATATTGTAGCTTATGACTCGCTAATGCATATGCAAATTGTTAATGGTGCTGAAGGTGTGATAGTAGGAGGAACAACAGGAGAAGGCCACCTCATGAATCGGGATGAACACATAATGCTCATTGGACATACAGTTAATTGCTTTGGCACATCAATTAGAGTTATAGGGAATGCTGGAAGCAACTCAACAAAAGAGGCAATCCATGCAACTGAACAAGGGTTTGCTGTGGGCATGCACGCATCCCTTCATATCAATCCTTATTATGGAAAGACATCTGTGCAAGGACTAGTCTCACATTTTCAGAGTGTCCTTTCTGTGGGTCCTGCAATAATCTATAACGTGCCATCTAGGACTGAACAAGACATACCTCCTCCTCTGGTTCATGCAATCTCACAAAATCCCAACATGGTGGGTGTTAAGGAAAGCTTTGGAAATGACCGGATTAAAAACTATGTCAACAAAGGGGTACCAGTTTGGAGTGGTGATGATGATCAGTGTCATGAGGCTAGGTGGTTATGTGGGGCTACTGGAGTTATATCTGTTGCTAGTAACCTTCTTCCACGTTTAATGCATGCACTCATGTTCCAGGGCGCTAACCATTCATTGAATTCGAAGCTGATGCCACTGTTCAAATGGCTGTCTCATGAGCCAAATCCAATTGGTCTCAATACAGCTTTGGCTCAGCTGGGGGTGGTGAGACCCATTTTCCGGTTGCCTTATGTTCCACTTCCTCATGAAAGAAGAATATAATTTGTCCGTATCGTTCAGGCAATTGGGCGAGAGAATTTTGTAGGAGAAAAAGAAGTACAAATTCTTGAGTATCATGAATTTATATTGTTGAGTCGATATTAGCACACTTCACTGTCCTGTAGCTTTATGGCATTGAAATTGCGGCATCATAACTTAATAATTTTCAGGAATTTCACAATCTCTCAGCACCAAAAGAGTATGGGGAAACTACCAATAAGTTCTCAACATAGGCAACATCTTTTGTTTGCTGTTTAATAGTTTTAGGCACTATCTCTTGGTAGCTGTTCTTCAACAACCTGGGACAGTAACAGAGCAGCAATATACTACAATAATTCTACTCAGTGCTGGAAAATTCCTTTGTGCTCTTTCACATAGAAAACCTAGAAGAGTAATTCTGAAGACTGTCAATCAATGTACACAATCATTCCTATAATTCTGTTGTCTTGTATGGGACATTTTCTGTTAATTGCTTATCATCATTGTTATGCCTCTACAATTTCATGAAGTAGATATGTCATAGATGCACTTCAAATAATTTAGTTTCTTTCAGAACAAGTGTTTTTGCTTGAGAGACAGATCTCTGGGTTCTAACAATAAAGTTCATCTGCATCAGAACATTTTTGCACAGTTCTTGGGCAGCCTATTTCCATGATCAACTTATAGTTTTAGATATGATGTTCATGTTCATCTGTTTTCTCATCATGGAAATAAGTGTTCACAAGATATGCCTCAGGCAGCTCTCACATGCAATCTTAGCTGTTAAATGGCATCATATTAGGGAATACGCTTACTAGACAGTAGTATTATTTTTTGATGCAATATTTACAAGCATTAATGTTGTTATTGAGTATTAGTTCTGATCCTTAACATTTGTCGATCATTATTATTATTATTATTATTGTTCATAAGATTAATATCTCATCCAGATAGTTTGTTATATCATACACATATTTGTATGTATACATGCCTACCGCTTTTGCTCTGTTTCTTTCCTGCTATGATGACATGAGGAAACAGAAGTAGGGTGAGGTTTGTCATCAGGCCAGATTTTGGGTGGCTCCTATTTGAGCTTGAGTTTTGCTGAGATTTAGGGATTCGAATTTCTGAAATCCCTAAGTCTCTTTATATTTACCGAGGACAATATAAAAAGAATGCAAGCATAAAAATAAAAAATGATTGATCGGAAAAATGCATACTATCAGATTGAGGTCGATAAATGTTAACCATTATATGCATTTATATTTGGGAATTACATAAATAGGTAGCGAAATGAATAAGTTAGTGAGTAGTTGAATCTATAACAAAACAAAATGTTTTTGTTACTGACTTATATATCTTGCATACAAAATGGAAAGTAGATATAGAAAACAAGTGCAAACTCAAACATGTTTCCTAATTGGATGAAATAAAAAGAAAGTTCTCTATGATCAATTTATTTAATCAGAACAATTAAAGTTTTAGTTTCTGAGTTTTGCAAAAGGAATAATCAGAGCTTAGTTAATCTATCATCAAACCAAAATTTTATTGTTTCAGTTCAACAACATCAAAATTACCATCATAAATTGTCTCCCTATGAACCATGCTTGTTTGATCTCTTTTAATCCATCATTTACTAGATTCAGTATTTAAATATATTTGAATAAGAATTATATTAGCGCACCAATACAAATAATTTATTGAGTTGCACTTATCTTGTGGCTGGGCAATGGTCAAATTCTATTTTGAGATGGTACATATGCTTGATTGGACCAGATAATGGGCTTGCTGTTAGTTTTTCTAGAAGGAATCATATATGCAAGCATTACATGACATTGGTATAAGCCTTGAACCAAAAGTTTTCTTTTTGAAGAAATTACCTGATATATTAGGATTAGTAATGCTATGGGGTTCCCATTATGTGCACAAGAAAATTTTCTTGCCATGTGACGAAAGGGGATTAGCGCAACTCATGTGACTTGTTGCCAAATATGAGAGCTTGATTGATTATAGAGTTGCCAAATCAGTAGATATACTCCGATGAAGTTTCGCGTGCATATAACAGGCACCTTGAAGCATTTTCTTATGATGATATATTAGGTTTCTTTGCATAGTATACTAATTTCCATTTTATTTACGGTAGGAGTTTAGTTTGGGAGTTCAAGTCTATCAGGGATTGGCTACTTCATATTTTCTATTGTACTTTTCCTTATTCTTATAGGATATGTAGTTATGAATCTATGTATATAGTATCCTAGGAGCCATCTAGACCAGCGTTCAATTTAATAAAATCAGTCAAATGGGTTTTGGAGGCCCTGATCCTTTTGATATGGTCGAATATATTTTATAGTTTGGTTGAAATATCATCGATAGGAATTGGGTTCTTGTCAACTTGAATTGTCTCTGCATATAGAAAATTCTTAAGAAGAAACATCAAATGTACCTTATGCAATTGAGAAAGCTGGAAGAGCCAGCAGCCACTAATATTAAATCTTCGGAGTTAAAGCTACTTCTTTCTGAGTTCTTTGATATTTTTGGTGAGCCCAATGAACTACCTCCTAAGCGCTCCCATGATTATAGGATATCTTTCCTTCTTGGTAGTACTACCAATGCCCGACTGCTACCCTTACATCTAACAGAACGAGATCAAGAAAATAGTTCATGTGATGCCCAGGGAGGGATTATATGCTGCTAGTTCACGAGAAAGATGGGAATTGGCAAATGTGCATTCGTTTTTGAGCATTGAATCAAATAATCATCAAGGATAAGTACTTGATCCCGGCTGTAGACGCCCTACTAGATGAATTGTGAGGTGCACAAGTTCCTTTATGCTCAATCTACACTGCAGCTACCATCAAATTCGAGTTCATAAAGATGATAGTCTGAAGAATGCTTTTTGGATGCATGATGGTCAATATGAGTTCCTAGTCATGCCTTCTTGCTTGGCAAATGCTCTTCCCACGTTTCAAAGTCTCATGAATGATGCTTCCAGCAATATTTTTCTTTAGTTCATCCTTTTTGGCCTAAGATTCTAATGGATGGTTATACTCTTATAAAGAATAAATGTGATCGACGGGATGACATTTATTTGTATTATCCTCGTATTGCTCTTACCCTCCAATGTGAGCATTCTCTATTTCTGAAAAAGTCACAGTGCAACTTTGGAAAGACTGAGGTTGAATACCTTGATCATATTGTAGATCTTTCAAAACTTAAGGCACCAAAAACCATCAAAGCATTATGAGGCTTTCTCAAGTTGATTGGTTAGTATCCAAAGTTTGTGAAGGACTGTGAGAAGATTAGTTCACCGGTCACTACATTACTACATAAGGATGCCTTCAGATGAGACTTAAAAGTGACTTTTAAAAAGTTTGAAGTATGCAATATTTTCTGCAGTCTGCACAGTCCTTGCCTTGCCAGACTTTAAGATAATGTTTGTGATCTAGCGTGATGCATTTGGAGTCGCTATTGTTGCAGTTCTTATGCAGGATGAATGACCCTTTGCATTCACTAGCACGGGTCTATCAACATCTTATTTCGGGTTTTCTGTATGTGAATAAAAATATGGAGATTTTCTGGAGGTCCATATTCAGAAGGAACTTCAAGCTCTTATGTTCAATTCTTATTTGAAATTGGTGACCATATGGAGCAATAGAAGTGGTTAGAGAGTATTCCGTTATGACCATGACATATCTCATATAGAGAATGTGGTGGCAGATGCACTTTCTTGTCTTCCTAAGCAAGCTGAGTTAGCTGCTGCTAGTCCAATGGCTCTATGTGGTAATTTGGAAAATCTTACAAAGGGGCTGATTGATTATCCAGTGGCTCTTTCAAAGGTTGAAACAAGCTCCAAATTCACTCTCTCACCACACTTAGTAAAACATAGACCTATGTTATAAAGATTGGCTTATTTTAGTGACTTAATTTCAACAAAAGCCAATACTCTTAAAAAAGTTTAATGCATCTTCAGTTTCTCATCACTTTGGTGTCTTTCGCACCTACAAATGTATCTCTAGGAATTTTAATTGGAAAGGCATGAAGGACATGAAGCAATTTGCTACTAAATGGGAGACTTGTCAGAGGAATAAAGGTGAGATAGTTGTGAGCCCAGGCCTCCTTCAGCCACTTTCTATTCTGGAGTACATATGAACAAACATATCCATGGTCTACCAATGTCAGAACGAAATATTAATATTCTCGTGGTTGTGGATTGCCTAACAAAGTATGCTCATTTCTGTCAAATATTCATTTGTGGTGTTCATTGATAAGATGGTTAAGTTACAAAAGCTACCAGTGTCTATAGTTGGCGATTATGATCCAGTCTTCATCTATTGGAAAAGAACTCTTCTATTTTGCAAGGAACCCAGCTGAGAGCATTGCTACCTAACGAATAACCGATGTGGGACTAAACACGCATCTGCACAGATCCTCACATACTCTCTCCGTTTGAACCCTAACATCCTCGTCAGGCTAAAAGTTCAAAACCATTCAAATCTAATCACAAATATCACGATTGATCCGTGGTCAGTCTCAAATGAGCCCATGCTGCAGTGTCCCTCAGTCCACATGGGCTATGGACCGGGGTCTATTCCGATACCATTTGTAGCAACTCAGAACGTTATCTAAAAAAGCTAGTTGAAAGGTATTATTTAGATTTTTTGATTCTGTATAAGTATCCAAGATCTACCAAATGAATAACCAATGTAGGACTAAACACACGCCCGTACAAATCCTCATGTTACCATCACCAATCAGATCGCCAAACTAAGTGGCCAATCGGTGCTTGGAGAATTACTCACAATGCTTTACTCGTGATAGACTAAAGGACTAGGTACATAGACTTCCTTGGGTAGAATAGTGGTACAGTAACTTCTACAAATATCACTTTATTTGAAGTTGTCTATTGCCAACTACCACCCATCATTACTCTTAATTCTCATGGCTCTTCACATGTGCATCATATTGATCAAGATTTATATGATAGAGATCTGGTGCTACAACTTCTCAAGTATAATTTTCATGGTATTGGGACACAAGCTCGAAGGAAGCAACAAGCAGTGATAAGTACATGACTGAGAGGGAACTTGAAGTAGGTGATAGATAAATAAGGACTTCCTTTGACCTCAGCACTATAAACAAGCTTCCACCAATGTGAGAGCATCTATGAAGCTGTCTCCTAGATTCAAATGGACCATACAAGATGATCGAATGCATTTATCCAATTGCGTACCGCCTTGATTTGCCTCGTGGGTCCAAAATACGTCTGGTATTTCATATCTCATGCTTAAAGAAGTTGGATGAGCATATTTTCCCTCAGCACCACTTATGAAATATTTCACCAAGACTAGAAATTAAATTTTTGGCAGCACACTATCTTGGTTTGATGATTTATAAAACATCACAATCATGGTGCGAGAGAGGTTCAAGCTAATTTACCAATTGAGGAAGCAACTTGGGAGCCTTATTGTTCTCTTGAAGAGAAATTTCGAGAATTTATTGCAGCTCAACCTTGAGGACAAGATAGTTTTGAAGGGTAAAGAAGTGACATGTTTTCTATTCTAAGGGCCTGTTTGGGAAATCCAGCCTTCCTATTGGATTCATGGATTGAGCAGTCTATTTGGGCGAAGCCCATCTCAGCTTAATATCCCACAGTCTAAATCCTATAGGAGGAAAAAAGACCACCATGGGTCCTTTTTTTTTTCTCCATGCAGACCCACAGGCCCACAGATGGGATTTAGGCTAAGACTAAGATAAGACTTTAGAAGAATATAGGCTGGACCGGCCAACAGGCCCAATTCCTGTAGCAAATCTAGCTCAATCAATTTGAATTTCCCAAACAGGCTCTAAATAGGAATCTCACACTGCCACCAAGTCCCCACCTTCCCTACTTTTCCCATTTTTCATTTTCTTAGTTCCTAGTTATTTTCCTAGTTTTCTGGCACTTGTAGAATTAGTTATTTTTGTTGTTTTAGGCTATTAATATGCTTGTCCTTGGGCCAAGGAATTCAAGCATGGGAATTAATAAAATTTGCCTATTGACTTTGGACTTCTTGATCTCTTGATTCCTTTGAAATTGTCGAACAATCTTTCTTCTATCCTTCTCTTCTATTCTTTCTACTTTTCTATTGGAAATTCCATTAGTAGGAACAAGATTCCTAACATGATAGATCCCTAGAGTAAAATTTGAGCTTCAGAATAGTAGTCAACTATTTAGTGTGGTGATATTTGGGAGAAAACCTCCACCTTCTAAGTGATAGCGTGTTCTATTTCAATTGTAACTGTCAAATTGGAGTTTAGTTCTCTATTTCTCTTCTATGCTTAAATGGAGATTTTGTAACAAGGTCTACACAATAGATGCTTACATGAGTACTTTCCTTATCATAAAATAAACAAAGATAGCAAGACAGAGTGAAACATTCCTATAATTCCCAGAAAGCATAAAAATTTACATAGCTTCGTTAATTGTAGGAGGATAATATAGAAAGTGGATTTGCATAGTAGAAACTGCACCTTAGAAACACCCATGGCCTACTAGGAAATACATTGGAATTTAAATTATTTTAACTATATAAGATTGATCATAGGATTGGGAAAACTTCTAGGTGAGAATTATTAAGTTTGTCAAGATTATGAGATTCCTTAGCTAGTGAGTAGATGGCCAAAGGCTAGGGATGTTTAATAGAGTATAATTTGATTTGGTGATTTTAGTTAAGAAAAATTTGTGATTAAATACCCTCAAAAATATTTTTGTTTTATACGTAATATGTGTGCGTGTACACACACATATAATTAAGTTAGAATGCTCCTTAGAGCATTTGGTCCCTAATGCTTCCCAATGAAGGTCGATGATAGACCTCTCAAACTGAAAAATCACACCACTGATCATGGATCTATGACGTATAAAATGTCTAAGTACTAAAGCCATTTATTTTGGAGATCTCTTGTCCATACATCAAGCTAACAGCAATATATACATACATACATATATATAAATAGATACATGTGGACAGATATATGTATATGCATATGCATGTATAGATATAGTTAAAAGTCTTTACAGCCATTGATATGCATAACAATTGGTGCATGGAAGGTGGTAACAAGTGATTGGGGAGGGAATATTCACCTACTAAATATTCAAGGAAAAATGTATATTTCAACTCTCTCTCTAGGTGGAGCTGGGGAGAGAAAGACACAAGTCTATCTTATTATTGGTATGAATTGAGGCTTCTATCTTTAGAATAAGACACACGTTATTAATCATAATCTACAATATTTAACATTTTTGAAAGTATAATGCTCATATTTTCAAGATCTCTTACGTATTCACCAAGAGGATGCATTGATGTTATCCTTAATTTAGAAATGACATTATGGACATTATCAGCATTCAGCAATGTAACTATGTTAAAATGGATTACAAGCATTATAGACATGGTATGCCATAACATACCAAAATGGACGGTACGGAATATATTGTATCCTTCTGGTTCGATACCGGTACATGGTACAGAGAAGGTATCGATACTCGGTATGCTGAACCGGCCCCCATACCGGGTGTTCGTCCGATTTCTATTTATCTAAAAATATGCTAAACAGATCGTTGTTAGAACTGACGAACAAAGTTTAAATTAATTTTACTCTTACCTTTCCTACTCGAAGAATAGTGGTTGTAAGAGGTCGATCCACAG
>JAOXJJ010000158.1:23919-49818 GCA_025769935.1 Phoenix roebelenii
TGTGCATTTTATTTCTAATTTATGATAATCTGTGTCAAACCCAAATATAATATTAATCCAGTGAATTTATCATTATCAGTTAGCAATAACACTAATTTTAATGACATGTAGGTCGCACTTTTGTGCTCTCATCACCGGGCGTACCAATATAGTGACAGAGTAGCACTGGTATAAAGTCCGGTACTGAGACGGCATACCTTGACTATAGTTTTTGTCACCAAACTATTGATTGTGATTGAGGTATTTTAAAACAAATGCGGATCAAATTTGATAGGTTTGTGTGCTTTGAAACCATTAAATTATTTTGAGATGTCCTTCTAAGCCATTTGCTGCCTATTATTTAAATTGATGCATGGATAAATCAATTTCAACCATGTGATCTTTATGGTATACATTTTAGAAGCTGTAGATCATAACCATGTGGATCCACACTAATTATGGAGTAGACTTTCACTTTGTCTACACCTATTTGGCGAAAAGCCTGCCTCTTTTCCTTCATCCCACTCCTATAGATTGCAACTCTTGACAAAATTTCATTGTTCTAGTGGAGGCTAGTTTCCATCTGATTTTAGAAATTTAATGTAGTTCACGGTCAATATTCCTTCAAAGAAAAAATGGCATCTTGGTGTTTCTTTCATGAGTCCAATACCGTAGATTGAAGTCTTAGTCGTGTTCATAGCTTGTTGATACAAGTAAATGATCTGATAATAAATATTATGAGGAACTATAATTCAATCTTGCATGATATCTTCCATTGACTTACCTACATTAGCTTGTGAAACTATGATAATCACTATCATTGTAGGAAATAAGTATTTGTAGATTATTATCCATTTGCATTTTTTATTAATGGTACCATGCATGCGTAATATATTTGTAAAGTTCATACATAATCATCTAAAAAATAATAATTAGTAAATTTCTTATCAATTTTACATTGCCAGGTCTTTGAACGTTCGTTCCTTGTTTGTCTGTCATTCCCACTGATCATTGCATTCTAAATCAAAGATTTATTAGATATTCTTAGCCTTACCAGAATTTTCAAAGACTTAACAGTACAACCATCAGATTTTCTCTGACAACTAAAATCTTTAAATACCTAGGCCTAAGAATATTTAAATTGTGAGAATTTTTTGGTGAATTATATTTTGGAGGCTTTGCACTTACAGAAATGCATGCATGCTATGCACACCTACCTGCAGAAATACGCAGATATGCATGCAAAAATGCACACTCTCTCTCATATGTTTAGGCTTGCAGACTCTCACAGCACACACTCTCATGCACGCGTGCATCTACATTCCCCTGCAAGCATGCATGCAGATGCATGTGCATGTGCAGTCTTCACATGACATGAATATCCACATTTCTCCACTACAGATACGAGTTATAGCACACCCACACACAAACCCATTTAATGTTAATGCAGCTACTAACTTATTTTTCATTATATCACTTATCTGCTTCTATTTTTCCTTCTTTATGATACTCAGCTTATGCTCTTGCACCAAAAAATCTTCAATCATATAACTTTGTCAGCCTTTGCTGTCCTATAGTGTTCTTCCCCCCAGTATCAAATGCATGCAACGATCAGAAGGTACTTTACTCCAAACATACCTATTCGCTTCCTCCTGTCTGTGCGTCCTATTACTAATAGATATGTTCTTGTGCCTTGTGATTGATTTGTGTAATAATGCAAGTCGGTGAAAACTGTGGACAGTTGTTTCTTTGACTATTAACATAATTGAGGAGAGGTTCTATTTTCTTTTTTTTATACTCATGTCAAGATTGCAGTTTATGCATGCTGTATCAGTCTTGTGGGGTTCTAAGCTTTGTCCTCCAAAGATTCACTCTTAATTCCAAGTCAGGATCGACCAATGTCCTTATATTACCAAATTATACAAAAGCATTCACAAATGATGTATATAATTGCACCTTCTAGTGAATTATGCTAGCTGCATCTGTAACAGGCATAAACAGAGTTAGCATAGCTAGAGACAACACTCTGAGTAGAGCCCCACACGCAAAACTAGTCTTTCTTATTGCAACTTCAAATATGTGATAGATTCCCTGCACATCCTTGATTATTTGGTATGCTCCTTATAAAATCCTTCTTAACTCCCATATATAACAAAACCTTTCCTCCAAGTGACTTATAACTTCTTCCATTAGTTATCTAAGAAACAAAATATCATCATGGTTCACTTTTTGACCATGCATAAAGCCAATGACTCACAAATATTGTTGTTGGTATTTTATAACGAATATATGCTTCAAATTGCTGTTCATTTAATATGGAAGATTTAAGTATATATCAAGTGTTTTCATCATGGCACTTCCCATTCTTGGGTCGCCTTAATTAGATGTTTCTTTCCCTAATCCGTGATGCCCTTTTCATAGCATTTTAAATTGCCACAGAAGTGCAACACATTGACATGGCACTACTATTGTATCCCTTTCCATTAAGAAGTAATTGGAGGATAATTGGACCGATAAGCAGGGAAAATTCTAAACTATGGGAAATTTTTTAGTTTCACCTAGGGGTAATTGTAAAATTCACAAAGACGTGAATTGTGAAATCGTTTCTGCTAGCTTTCTCTGGCACCAAAACAAAGGCTACGAAAAAGTAGCATCTCTCTTCAAAGGGAGTAGAGTCCACAAAAGGCTGCACCTTTTCACAAATGCTGGGGCCTGGGATCAGAAGTGAGCAGGAAAGTCTAAATTGTCATGACGTCCTTAATAGAACGCTGACTATATTGAGATTGTCTTTGTAGCAGTTGAAAGATGATAAACTAAACCAGGTTCAAGTGTTACTAGGTGAAGGTGTAGACTACAGACCTTGGTGAACAACTCCTATCTCAGATGATCTATCAATGTCAGACATTAGCTCCGACCGGCTATGATAAAACTTCTTAAGCACTGTCACTACTTTCTATAACTTGAAATGAGAAACTAATGCTGTAAGCAACAGCCATTGTTTTCTCACATCAAACTTTTCATGAAATGCAATCGATTGCTTTAGTAGAATGGGGACCATCTGGTAAACCTTTCTTGATGGCACTTGGATTTCATTGCACGGCTGATAAGACTTTTTTTGGCATGATGACCCTACGCAGTACAACCAATGGCACTGTGGATTTTTGGGTTGATTCGCATCACATTCAAGTTATTATGACTCTGAAGCTGTTGTTTCTTATTAGTAGTGATGTGAGCCAAAGGAATAGTGATTTGTACAGATTGAAGTGTACAGATTTTGGCTGCTAACGTCGGCATGGGGCTGATGCTCTCACTGAAACTCAAGTCTTTGCAACTGTACTCATCCTTTCTGCAATCATTTTGTTCAACAGGCTTGCGTCGATAAGTGGGTCGTGATTTTGCAATCAAGAAATGGATGCATTCCACGTACCTCCTTCCTTTTAAGTGCTAAATCTTTATGCTATTCCTGATGAATTGGATGACATATGTTCATCAGATACGTGATTTCATTTTCTCCTACTAGTTATTAACCATTTTCTTGTTTCTTACTAGTTCAAAATCTAAAGGCAAAAGGGGATTAGACCATCCAGAGAAATGCAGGTGCATTGGAATATGCGAATCCATGGATAAAGTGCTTGAATCCAAGTTTGAACTACTTCAAAGTACTAACTTCTAAGCCTTGAACTGCTTCAAATCCCCCCAGGCAAGGGCAAAAAATATAGCTTTTCTTTTGGAACAGTGCTTTGATAGAAGTTGATTTGTTGATTCAATTAGAGTAGAAAAAAAATCAAAAGTTGGATCTTCTAAATTGCCACCAGATGAGACTTTGAAACCTCAAGATTAATTGCTGGGGACGAAACGTGCCGGTTACCGGGCCTATTCGTCTCTTCAATCAATAGTTGTTAATCTTGCGGCATGGTGGAAGGAACAATAAGCATTTTCCACTCGTAGATCGGTGGAAAGCCTGCAGTTAGACTAGTAGTTGTTCCCAGTACTGAGAAATTAGGTCGATAGACTGAAGACAACGGAAGATGGAGAAAATTCACTTGAAACACTTCAATAAATTAGAGACTATCAAATTGAAACAGTTTGCCTTCAACTGTTGCTCCCAAATGGCAGGATGAATTTTTTTAGGGGAAAAAGGTTGTGTGTGGCTTCAAGCAGCTGAACTCAGGCGGCAAAGAGGAAAGCTTAGGACATACCATATTCGATCAATGGAGATATTACCTTGTCGCACTACTAACCTACAGTTGTTTCGATATGTAGCTATTGCTGTGGTTGTGATATGGTGTAAACAACAGCTATCCTATCGAGTCCATTTCCAAAGCCAATAACACTGAAATGGATCCACGGATTATGATTTTACTTGTACCCAAATCTTTAAATTATTCTATCTTGGTAATACATGGAAATACTTTGTTTCCGGCCTAAGCTGTTCATGTCTTAATGATCTCAAATTGTTCTCTTCATTGGTAGACATTACAAAGTTTAGTTGATCATCCTATGCTAGGTAGTAACTGCGAAACATGCTGGCCTTATTCATTACCTGTAATTCACTTGAAAATTCATTTGGCCAAGTAGTTCTTTTGTGTATGGTCTTCTTGCCCTGGCTAGCTAGATGCCAATTTGCATGATTGAAAGAATGTCCAAGAAGCAGCACTTCTAGAAGCAACAGGATGGCTTGTAAAGAAGGATGAAAATTTGTATCACAAAAAAAAAAGGATGAAAATATAATAATACCGTTCATATGCTTTCCGGCAACTAAATCAGAAGTAAACAACACATTTCTCAAAACGACACCAACGCCTCTGAACTTTTTTTCATACGTACCATCAAAGATAACAGTAAAAGAAAAGGATCGCATATGGATTTATATATATCAGAAAGATGGAAGAGAAACTCTTCATTTTAGTTGTGAAGGGTTGTGGTGGTGGTGATGGTAGTAAAGCTGTTGATGCGCAAGTTGGAGAGCAAAGCTTGGTTCTCTTGGCGCAGGAGGAGAGCTTTCTCCCTCAGCCTTTCATTCTCCTCCATGATGCATCGGTTCTCCAAATAAAGCTTTAGATTCACCATCTCCATATTTGACCCCACCTTACGTTGCTCTTTCTCTTCCTTCCTACTTCCCTTTCTCCTTCGCAACCTTCAGCGACAACAGCAAATACCATCAGTGTCTCAACTTTTAGGAACTAATGCTTAGATTTTAACAATAAGGAATAAGATAAAGATCTGAGAAGAAGGGAAGGGATGTCTATCACCTCCTGATCCTTGCAGTAAGCGAGAGCCGAACTCTAGACTTCTTAGAGTTCTGTCTGAAGAGAAGGGACGATTGGTATTCTTGGATGGAGTTCATGGTGTTGGAACACATGGTTGTTTTTTCTCCTACAATTGTGTCTATAGTTGCTGTGTTTTAGTGTCCAGAGGAGAGATTTGGGACCTTATGGATAGAGCTTGAGGTGAATAGGATACATGTGATCAGGTAATATTTATAAGCAGATGTGGAGGCATGGATGTTTCTGAGCTGGTTTGGGGGATAAATTCCCCTAAAATAATAACTCATGCACACAGTAACAGGAAGGCAGATCCACAATGATGGGTTAGAGGACTCGATGAACACCGCCAAACCCACCCACCCCCTACCCTCTCTCTTTCTCTTGTCTCTGATGGCTGAAACTGATCCAATTAGCCGTTCTGTGGGCAAGCAACTTGTCTTTATTGGTATCCCTTCGCCATTTTGAAGGTTTCTTTTTTTTTAAAAAAAAATTATCTATATTTTTATATATTTATAATTTTAAGGATGAAGGGAGTACAAATCCTATAGAATTAATTATCCTTGTAAACTACTTGGAGAAACAACTCTCACGCTTCATGTGTCACACGTAGCTAATAAAATCATATTATTAAGTTAATCACATGGTTAGAGTGCAGAGCTCAATATAATCTCTTGCAAGCTATAACCTCATTTCATTTGAAACATGGCAATGCCCAAGCAATCACCACCATCCTTTCCTCCTGGAAGGCTCTGGATTTGGATCTTACATGGTCCGATCCTAGTATTTGGATCTGGATAATTTATATTTCCATTAAACAACATAGTTGAATTATGCTGTAAATTTCTGATGCATACACCAGCTTCTTCTTGATTCGAACTCAAGTACTCAAAGCCAATTAGGGATGCATATCAGGTAAGTGGATTGGATGTCATTACTTTCTCACCCTCCTGCACTTCCCCATGCTAAAAACGAGTGCAATTGAATTGCTAGGAGAATGGATGTGGACAATTGGGCATCATAAAAGGCCTCTCTACAAATCTAGATGTAGCATATGAACTTATAAGCAGTCTTTTTGGAGAGATCCAAAACCTTACTGCTCGTTAGTATCGAAAATTTAAAAAATTAAAAGTTTCCGGATGAACATTTCTAGCTGTTATAATGGTTTCAGGAGTGGCTCAATGCCTTTGGGGGCTTAAGGCAAACACAGAGGCCTCAACATAAATGTATTTAGGGGCCTCAATGCATAAATAAGGAAAGAGAATAAATATCTTTAGGTAAGAGATACATCTCAACATAAATGCATTTGGAAGCCTCAATGTATTTATAGCTATAAAGATACGTGGTATTTGAGGACCCCAAATACATTGGGAGTCTCAATGCATTTGGAAGCTCACCTTGGAACTCACTATAATGAATGCATTTGAGGGTTGGGGCTTTTTTTTTTGCTTAAAGCGGATGCTTATATAGTGCGTGTACGAATACACCCAACAAGGTCAAAATACAACAACTCGTGGAGTGCCAATGGTAGCTTCCCCTCTTCTGACCAAAGGGCGTATCCTGAGTGGTGGGCCACATAGGCAGCCATCCAATCGGCCGCCCCATTGGCCTTCCTAAATATATGCTTGGCCTTAGGCGACCACCTCAATTATCTAAGGATTGAGTCGACCCTAAATGGCTCATAATAATTCAAGGCCCTAGCAATGATTGCTAAACAGGAGCATCTTAAAAACCTTGGGCCTAGGCTAGTCGGCTTGCCTGCCTACATATTGGAATGACGCAGCATTCGCTTGCCATTGCTGGTGGGCCAGGTTGATGTTACACTAGGAGAGATGCTTTCCCCCCTGCAGGATGCTAACCAGCCTACAAAAAATCTTGCAATTGTCACCAGCATTTTATCTCGTTCTCTTGGCAGAAAGAACTAACGCGAGTTCTTGCTAAAATGAATCGTGTATGGAGTAAGAAATCAATTTCAGGTCAGACTTGTTATGGTTTTAGCTATGGATTAATGACCCGACCTAACCAAAAGTTAGAACTTGGGCTTGCATAAATTGTGTATGATGGGTGAGATTGTATAAAGTTTGTATTGTCATCCGTGTCATAGATTTTGGTTCTGTTGGGGGTGTTGGGGGAATATAAGTCACCCCAAAGCACGTGAGCACATCGCTGGTACATGATCGGAAGTGCCCAACCTCGAGGCGCCCGATCTCGGAGACGTCCAACCTCGAAACGCCCGACCAGGCGTCCGACCTCGAAACGCCCGACCTGGCACCCGGCCGAGCACCCGACTTCAGGGCCCTTGACCTGGCAACCGACCTCGACGATCCCCGATCTCGGGAACCCGACCTCGCCACCTACCTGCCACAGTCACGTTCTTCTGCAGCCTGACCAGGGACCATGCCCTGTCACCGCCGTCCGCAATTTAATGCGCATGGCTCCAGCAGACCTCCGGCTTCCTCAACAATTAATGTGCATGGCTCCAGTAGACCCCCGGCTTACTTAACCATTAATGCGCATGGCTCCTATTATCTACGGATCTCGAGTCCTCCACGGAAATTCAGCTCGGCTACGTCCGATCAGCCATGACAGATTCCTGACTCCAGCCAGATCTCCTACGGCAAGGTATTAATTCACGCCCCCGTGCACTAATTTATTCGGCATGCTCAATCATACAGCGACTTCGCCCTATCACATCACAGGTAACCCAGTCTCCCTCTATAAAAGAGGAACCCCACTATTTTAGGGGGGACTGGACTCTAAAACTTTGAAGATTGATTCCTCTACATTTTCTCCGCCTATACACTTGCCCCCTCTGACTTAGACATCGGAGGGCCGGCGCCGGAAATCCCGACCACCGGCATTTTACAGACCCCCCACGGAAGACACCGCCCGCCGACAGACCGCCACCCGCCAAGCCTCGCCGAAGCTCCCCCTTTTCAACAGACCGGTCGCCCCGGGTCCAATTTCCAGCAACAGTTGGCGCTAGAGGAAGGGCCCGAGTCGCGACCATGAAGTTGAGAAGCAATGGAGCCTCTAACGCCTCCCAGCGTCTCCCACCAAGTTCGGGACACTCCGTCCAGAATTCGCCACCTTCGGCTGGTCCAGCTCTACAAGTTCAGCCGGAATAGTTCGATATCCTGGTGCAGCAGGTCCAAGCCTTGGCCGCAGCCATCCAAAGTTTGCAGCATGAGGGAGCCCCATCGGCACCGCTTCTGCAGGTCCAGGTCCTGCCAGTGCCTCCTCCGAACGGACCAGCGCCTCCTCCGAACGGACCAGCGCCCCAGGGTCAAAACCTCCACGGCACCTCACAGGCCAACAACGAGGAGCAATGCTGCTGTCAGGGTTCAGCCCGAGCACCCCCCGAAGGAAACCCCTAGTGAGAGGCCTGGGCAATGAGCCGCAACCATCGGAAGCTGAGTCGGTCCCGGGACAACTTGCGCCGGAGCAAACCACCGTGGCGGACCCCTAGAGTGGAGAACTCGACAGGAAGGTCGAAAAGCTTGAGCGCCAGATCAAGGCGCTCCACAGCAAGAAGGCAAGATGTGAGGGCGACTTCGAATTTACCACTAAGTCCCCCTTTTTCCGCAAGATCGAGGATGAGCCGGTCCCATCGAAGTTTAAAATGCCCCAGGTGGAGCCCTATAACGGCACGACCGACCCCCTCGACCATTTGGAGAGTTACCGAGCCCTCATGGCGTTGCAGGGGTCCTCGGAGGCCATGCTCTACAAGGCCTTCCCGGCAACACTCCGGGGAGCGGCTCGGCTCTGGTTCTCTGGGTTGAAGCCCAATACTGTGTCTTCTTTTGAGCAGCTTGGCAGGCAGTTTGCCACCAACTTCGCTGCCAGCCGACGTCAGCAGCGGACCTCGGACTCCCTCCTCGACATCAAACAAAGGGAGGGAGAGTCCCTCAAGGACTATTTGGACCGTTTCACCGCCGCAACTTAGGAGGTCCGCGAGCTCGACCAATCAATAGCCATGTCGGCACTCAAGACTGGAGCTCGGTCCTACAGGTTTCTCTTTTCTATTGAGAAGAGCTTCCCCGCTGATTTTACCGAGATGCTGGTCCGAGCTCGAAAATATGCGAAGGCCGAAGAGGCCATTGCTTCCAGGCGAGGCGCGACCGAGCAGACCTCCAAGAAGCAGAAGAGACGCCGCGAGGAGCGCAGTTGTCCTGAAAGTCCGTCTCCTCGCCGAAACAAAAATCTGTCGCGGCTAAAGAGTCCACCTCGGCAACAAGGGCAGCGCAGACCAAGGTCCCCGCACCGACCAAGATCTCCAGCGCGACCAAGAGTACCCTCGGGGAGGTATGAGAATTACACCCCCTCAATACTCCCCGGGCAGAGATCCTGATGGAGATTGAAGGCCGAGATTATTTTCGGCCTCCACCTCCGATGCGGGATCCCGGAGCTTACCAGAATCCTAGGAAGTACTGTCGCTTCCACCAAGATCACGGCCACAATACGGAGGATTGCTTCTAGCTCCGGGACGAGATCGAGGCACTCATCCGCCGTGGAGTACTCAACCGGTTTGTGCGAAATCAGCGTGAGGAAAGGAGGCCAGCAGAAAACGTCGCGCAGCCCGAAGATCCAAACGCCAACAGGCCCATTGCCGGCACCATCAACACCATTATAGGTGGAACCTCAGTCGGAGGACCAATCGAGGAAAGGGTCCCTCCAAAGCGCCCGCGCACCTCTGAAACCATCTCGATCTCGGACGAGAACTTGAAAAGAGTTGAGACTCCTCATGATGACGCTGTGGTCATCTCCATCATTGTAAACAAGTTTGATGTAAAGCGTGTTTTAGTAGACAATGGAAGTTCGCCAAATATTTTGTATTATGACGCATATCGAAAAATGGGGATAACAGAAAGCCAACTCCGGAGAATTAATGCTCCCCTGGTAGGATTTACTGGGGATTCAGTCCCGGTTGAGGGCGAGATCAGCCTCCTAGTTACGGTCGGGCTTGCCCCTCGAGAAAGTATCGTAAGGATAGATTTTCTCGTAGTCCGTCTGCCCTCGGCCTACAACACCATCCTTGGACGACCAGGGCTCAATGCCCTCCGAGCCGTGGTCTCGACCTGCCACCTGCTTATGCGGTTCCCCACCAACCAAGGAGTGGACGAAGTTCGTGGGGACCAGTTGGTAGCAAAGCGGTGCTACATGGCAACCCACAAAGCAAGGCAACCGGCCAAGGCACTGAACCAAGAAGAGCGACTGACCGAGGCGTCAACTCCGACAACAAATCAGGCACTCTCTATCGAAACTTTGGAAGCACGGGATGGCCCACGAAAGGAATGGATAGAGCCTGATGAGCTTCTTATCCGAATTCCCTTACAAGAAGATTGCCCTGAGCTAACCGTGCAGGTCGACTCCAGCCTGGATGCCCATGAAAGAGGGTGCCTAATCGAGTTCCTGCGGGCCAACATGGACGTCTTCTTCTGGTCGGCCGCTGACATGCCGGGGATAGATCCTGAGGTCATGGTTTACCGACTTCAGATGAAACCGACCTGCAGGCCCGTGCGGCAGAAGAAGCAGAGTTCTGCCCCGAAACGGCAGCAGACGGCGGCCGAGGAGGTGGACAAACTTCTCGAGGCCGGCTTCATCCGAGAGGTCTCCTATCCGGATTGGCTTGCCAACGTGGTCCTCGTCAAGAAAGCCAACGAAAAGTGGCGCATGTGTGTGGACTACACCGACTTGAATAGAGCCTGTCCAAAGGACAGCATCCCACTCCCCAGTATCGACCAGCTCGTGGACTCCACCTCGGGGCACCAGCTGCTGACATTCATGGACACCTTCTCGGGATATAACCAAATCTGGATGGCGCTAGAAGACGGCCTTCATCACCGACATAGACACTCACTGCTATAAAGTGATGCCTTTCGGTCTGAAAAATGCTGGAGCAACATACCAAAGGCTGGTCAGCCGGATCTTCAAGAGCTAGATAGGCCGAAACATGGAGGTCTATGTGGACGACATGCTGGTGAAGTGCCGAGCAGCAGAAGACCACGTGGCCAACCTAAATAAGACTTTCTCTACCCTCAGGAAGTATCGGATGAAGCTCAACCCTGCTAAATATACTTTCGAAGTCACCTCAGAAAAATTTCTCGGTTTCATAATCATCTAACGCGGAATCGAAGCGAATCCCGAGAAGATCCGAGCGCTACAAGAGATGGCACCGCCAAGAATGGTCAAGGAGGTACAGCGGCTCACCGGCCGAGTTGCAGCCCTAGAAAGATTTATTCCTAGGCCCGCCGAGAGATGCCTCCCCTTCTTCGCAGTCCTCAAGCGGCCGAAGAATTTCTTGTGGATGGAGGAATGCCAGCAAGCTTTTGAGGAACTCAGGCATCTCCTTGCTTCCCCTCCACTTCTTACAAAACTCCAACATAGTGAGATCCTCTATTTATACCTGGCCGTCTCCCTAGTTGCGGTAAGCTCAGTCCTGGTCCGAGAAGAGGACAAGCTGCAAAGACCAGTGTACTACACCAGCCGGGTCCTGAGAGATACTGAAACTCGATACTCTAAATTGGAGAAAACCATCTTCGTCTTGATCATCTCGGTCCGAAGGCTCCAGCCTTATTTTCAAGCCCACACAGTGACCATACTGACCGACCAACCTATGAAGCAAATTCTTCAACGATCCGATCGCGCCGGGAATATCACCAAGTAGGCGGTCGAGCTCGAAAAGTTCGACCTCGAATACTATTCGAGGCCAGCAATCAAAGCTCAGGCACTCGCCGACTTTATTGTGGAGTGCACGGTGCTAGACAATCCTGAGCCTGCGACCATACCAGCGGAGGAGACCCTGAGGCAATTATGGACCCTACATGTGGATGGCTACTCAATCTCGGGGGTAGTGGAGCATGTCTCATCCTTACCAGCCCAGACGGAGTAGTTGCAGAACAAGCTTTACGCTTCGAGTTTCCCGCCTCCAACAATGTGGCGAAATACGAAGCATTCATTGCCAGGCTTAAACTGGCAAAGAAGCTGAAGGTGAAGGACCTAAAAGTCTTTAGCGACTCCCAACTGGTCGTGAGCCAGATCTTGGGAGACTTTGAGGCCAGAGAGCTCACGATGCAGAAATATCTCCAGAAGGTGCGAGATCTCACTTCTGCTCTGAGCTCCTTCAACATTCAGCATATTTCCAGGACAGAGAACTTGGGAACAGACCAACTCTCGAAGCTAGCGACTTTCCGCATGAGTGAGCTCCCGAAGACGACGGTGCTTGAATACCTTCAGACGCCCAACACCGAGGAGCCCGAACCAGCCCTCTGCCTTGAGATAGAGCCAAGCTGGATGGACAAGCTAATCAGTTATATGAAAAGTGAAGTTCTGCCCAACGATAAGCTCGAGGCCCGCCGAATCAGGCGTCTGGCCTCCCAATATGTATTATATGAAGGCAAGCTCTATCGGAGATCCTTCACCTCTCTTCTCCTCAGGTGTCTCCGCCCGTCAGAGGCGGACTATGCTATGCGAGAGGCCTACGAAGAAATTTGCAAAAATCATTTGGGAGGCCGAGCAATGGCCCACAAGATCTTCCGCCAGGAATATTACTGGCCCACACTTCAGAAGGATGCAACGAACTTCATCCGAAAGTGCAATCGGTGCCAGCGGAACGCCAACATCCAACGCCAACCCTCGGCCCCACTGACCTCGATCGGCGCCTCCTAGCCATTCGCCCAGTGGAGAATCAACATCCTGGGGCCATTCCCCCTAGCGATCGGGCAGAGAAAATTTCTAGTCGTCTCTATTGACTATTTCACTAAGTGGGTCGAAGCTGAACCAGTGGCCTAGATCACTGAGCAGAAGATGCGGAACTTCGTTTGGAAGTCAATAATCTGTAGATTTGGACTTCCCCGCATCCTCATATCTGACAATGGCCGCCAGTTCGATAATATTCATTTCAGAGAATTCTGCTCCGAACTCAGCATCGACCACCGCTTCACCTCGGTCGCTCACCCACAGAAAAATGGAGAAACCGAGATAACGAATCGCACCATCTTGCAGGGACTCAAGACCAGGCTCGACCGGTCTAAGGGGCAGTGGGCCGAGGACTTATATAATGTTCTCTGGGTCTACCGAACTACATTCCGACTACCCACTGGCGAAACCCCCTTCAACCTGGCATATGGGATAGAGGCTGTCATCCCTTTGGAAATCGGGCTCCCCTCCCCGAGGGTGGAGCATTACGATGCCGACTCCAACTCTTCTCAGCTCAGGAACAAGTTAGACCTCGTCGAAGAGACAAGAAAAATCGTTCGGATCCGTATGGCAAGATACCAGCAAAAAACGGTCCGGTACTATAACTCCAAAGTCAAGGCCAAGCTTTTCAAAGTAGGGGATCTCATCCTTAGAAGAGCTGAAGCTTCTCAGCCAACCGAGCAGAGGAAGCTAGCCCCAAATTGGGAAGGACCTTACTGGATTGCACGAGTCCAGCGACCCGGAGCATACAAGCTAGAATCCCTTGAAGGGACCCTCATCCCACAAAGCTGGAATTTTGAAAATCTCCGGATATATTACCAGTGAAACCCTAAGGGGTCCTTGGTGATCGGGAACACGAGTCTCGTCTTCTCCTTATGAAAATTCATCTATGGTTCTCCTATAATCATGTATGCTTCTTCTGATATCGGAGTATTTGTGATTCTCAGAATACCTGACTCAGTTTAGATGCCCGACCAAGCTCGGATGCCCGACCAAACTCGGATGCCCGACTCACCTTGGATGCCCGGCTCAGCTCGAATACCCGACCAAGCTCGAATGCCCCAGCCAAGCCTGGAATGCTTCGCCACGTTGATATCGAGCTCGGTCTCGATCTCCCTCAAAGACCCCGACTAAGTTCGGGATGCCCCGAGTGTCGATAGTGCGTCCCTAGATCCCTCGACCTCGAAAGACGTCGCAGGTCGATAGTGCATTCTCATACCCCTCGACTTTGCGCACGATTCTCCGACTAAGGTCGGGATGCCCCGAGTGCCGATAGTGCGTCCCTAGACCCCTCGACTTCGAAAAGCGTCGCAGGTCGATAGTGCGTTCCCAGACCCCTTAACCTTGCGCACGATTCTCCGACTAAGATCGAGATGCCCCAAGTATCGATAGTGCGTTCCCAGACCCCTCGACCTCGGAAAGCATCGCAGGTCGATAGTATGTTTTCAGATTTCTCGATCTTGCGCACGATTCCTCAACTAAGATCGGGATGCCCCGAGTGTCGATAGTGTGTTTTCAGACTCCTCGACCTTAGAAAGCATCGCAGGTCGATAGTACGTTTCCAGACCCTTCGACCTTGCGCATGATTCCTCGACTAAGGTCGGGATGCCCCGAGTGTCGATAGTGCGTTTCCAGACCCCTCGACCTCGGAAAGCGTCGCAGGTCGATAGTGCGTTCCCAGACCCCTCGACCTTGTGCACGATTCCTCGACTAAGGTCGGGATGCCCCGAGTGTCGATAGTGCATTCCCATACCCCTCGACCTCGAAAAGTATCGGAGGTCGATAATGCGTTCCCAGACCCCTCGACCTTGTGCACGATTCCTCGACTAAGATCGGGATGCCCCAAGTGTCGATAGTGCGTTCCCAGACCCCTCGACCTCAAAAAGTGTCGCAGGTCGATAATGCGTTCCCAGACCCCTCGACCTTGTGCACGATTTCTCGACTAAGGTCGGGATGCCCCAAGTGTCGATAGTGCGTTCCCAGACCCCTCGACTTCGGAAAGCATCGCAGGTCGATAGTACGTTCCCAAACCCCTCGACCTTGCGCATGATTCCTCGACTAAGGTCGGGATGCCCCAACAAGCCGACAGTGAGCCCAGGCTCCCTCGACCTCGGAAAGATGGGATAGCACCTACGCAGTCCTCCGTAGCGCCCAACGATGATAGCAGAATGGCACCTACACAGATCTTCGACAACAGCAGCGTCTCCTAATGTGCCGGTGTCCCCGAAGCGGATCCCAGGCCTAAGAGCACCCCCAAAAGTTGACCAGGGAGCAAAGTTGCTCACCTTGGCATAGGGCGCCCGACTCCAATGATGCGAGAGGTATATTCCACTTAGCGCCTTTTCTATTGCATTTATTTACTTATGTTGCTGGCAAAGTCCTGATCAAGCTTGAGACTTTCCCCGACTGAGGTCGGGATGTTTCCTCGAGTCAATTATAAGCCCAGGTCTCCTCGGCCCGAAGCATGCTCTTTCCATCGTTAATCTGAAATGACGACCCCGACCCTTGATACTCCGGACGAGCTCGGAGGTACCAAGGCACCCACCATAAATTCTTATTCTACTTGTCGGCGCCTCGGCCAAGCCCGAGAATGACCGCCATGACGGCAACTTGATTTGGGGCCGCGATCTCCTCGGAGACTGATCCCAAAAATTTTTAGTAAGACTATGTCCGGAAAGCCGAGCTTGAAAACTTGGCCAAACATTCCAAAAAATAAATCTGAAGGCCCAACGAAACGCCTGCGGGGTCCGAGGTCCGAGCTCGATGCTTCAGTAATTCGAGAGCCGAGCCCGAAGGCTTAGCAAGACTCGAATCCGAGCTCGAAGACTTAGTGGATTTTTCTAAAATCTGAACTTAGAGCCTTCCCTATCAACCATCGTCAAGACCTAAGTTTATGGAATCTAAGTCTACGAACTTGGTCGCGTCCGAAGACTTGGAGAAACTCGCTGAGGAGAATCGAACTTGATGAACGAGGTCAGAACTTAAGTCTACGAGACTTAAGTCTGCAAACCTAGCCGAGCTCAAAGACTTAGTAAATTTTCCTAAGGTCTAAGTCTAGCGCCCAAATGCCATCCCTGTTGAACCTAAGCTTGATAGCTTAGTAAACGTGATCCGAGCCTAAGTCTATGGGCTTAGCCGAGCCCGAACACTTAGAGGGATTTGCTGGAAAGAGTTCAACTTGAACGATCAAAGTAAAAGTCTACTCATTACACAACAGGGAAAAGCGAGTGCAAATTTGTCAAAAGAAATGTTTCATTAATAAAAGCCCGAAGTTGAAGTAAAAAATTGGAAGTCGGCCCTACAACAAGTTTGGAGGCCTACCTCGCCTGCCTCCTCGCCTACAACAAAAGGGAAAAACAAAAAGAAGAGATGGCGAGTTTTAGGAGGCTGCGGCTTCATCGGCACCGAGATCATCCATGATGATCACTTGAGGGTCCTCGGCAGGAGCAGGCTCAGGACCCTCCGCAGCGAGCGCAGGTGCAGCTTCGCCGGCGGCCTCAGGGATTTCCCCAGTAGGAGTCGCTCGAGCCACTGGATCGACCTCAGCCTCGGCCTCGGTCCCGACGACCTCGACCTCAGCCTCGGCCTCCTCCTCTGCCTCCTCCTCTTCAAGCGGCGAGGGCAAGTCGAACTCCCTTTCCTCGCCGACCCCCGACCTCGGCCAGATCCCGGTAAGGTCGAGCTAGGGGCAGAATCGTGCCATCTGCCTCCAGAAGTTCTCGAAGCCCCAAAGGAACCCGTCCACGGTCTCCTCCTCCAGCATGTTGCGGAACTCTTCTGACTCCTTGAAGAGCTCCACGGCATTCTGGGCTTGTTCGAGCACCTTCTTCTCTCAGGCCTCGAGCTGCTCGATCTTCAGGCGGAAAACTTCGCCCTCATACTTAAGGCCGGCAGCCTCGGTGCGGGCATCGGCCAGTCGTGCCTCGGAGGCGCGCAGCTCAGACCTCGCCAAAGAATGCGCGACCCTCTCCTCCTCCAACTCGCTGACAATCGCCAGCCGCCCGACCTCGGTGGCCTCCCTCCGTGCGAGGGCCTCGGCCAACGTGGCCTCTGATTCTGCGAGCCTCTTTTCGGCCGACTCCAGCTGTTTCTGAAATTGTCGAGATTCATTTTGGTATCCCGAGGCGATGAATACCAGAGTATTAATTTCGTAGAAATGCTGCAAGAAAAACGACGATAAGTATGGGTAAAAAAATACTGATGGTTGAAGGTAAAGTGAGAAAGTAATTTATCCGAACAACGTTATGGTATGTCTGGTCGATGATCTCCTCGAGCTCGAGGGCCTCGAACTTGGCCCGATCAGCCAGGAGCATCGCGCGGCGGAAGACCGCCCGCGCGACATCGGCATCTTCGATGGCCGAACTACCTTCACATGGAGGAGACTCCGAGTCGGCAGGGGCCCTCTTAGAGTGCCCTCCGACCCTTGACGAACATGGCCCGGCCGAACTCGCGGCTGCGGGCTGAGACGTGCTCAAGACCCTAGGACCCCTGCTCGGTTTGGGCTCCGAGCGCCGCAAGCGGACGACAGTCCGGCCTGCCCGTTGAGAGATAGGAGCGGGGCAGGCCGGAGGCGCCGAATCATACGCACCCTCGGAAGCCGAGCTCGTCTGCTCGGTCGCTGGGGCCCTCTCTCGGGCGGTTGACGATGCCCCAGCCCTGGAGTCTCTCACCTCGGCAGGGGCGGAAGAAGAGGCCGACCTCGCTCTCTTTCATGGCTCAAGAAGAGCTCCGCCGACTTCAACCGACCTCTTCCTCAGCCGAAAAAAGAGGAAAGTGTTGCTGGTCGGCATGTGTGGAATGTCTAAAACGAAGAAAAAGAAAAAAATTCTAAGTAGGAGAACAAAGAGACACGTAAAATAGAAAAAAAAGTAATATGACCGCTCTTACCCTCGGGGTGCGCCGAGCTCAGGCTGACGTTCACCGAGGCCTCCTTGCTTAGGAGGTCGGTCGAGAACCCTCTGCTCGTCCGCCGCGAGCTCGAAGAGCTTGTTGAGGGCCTTCAACCGGGGATGTCCCTAGCTCGGGTCAAACCCCCACGATACCTCGGACGCAAGAAAGAAAAATTTTCCCTTCCATTTATGAATAGAGGATGGGGCACCTCGGAAGAGGGACATACCGCCCCGAAAGGCGAAGTATAACCACTCTCCGTCCGCCGGGTTCGTTTTTAGCAAAAAACACCGGCGGAAGACACTGACCAAAGTCAGGATCCCATGCGTGAGGCAAAAGGACAAAAATCCGACTATGGTCCTCCACGAGTTCGGAACGAGCTGTGCTGAGACGAGTTGATACTCCACCAGTAAGTCATTCACAAACTAGTAGAGGTGAAACCGTAGGCCGGCCCAGAGTGTCTCCACATGCACTCCGATCCGACCCGGAGGTGGTCGCGTCATCCGATCCTCCGGCCCCATAGGTTCGAGATGAAATTCGGACCGAAAAAAGAATCGGGAGCGAACTAACTCCAGTTCCTTTTCCGACAAACTGGACCCAATCTCATTCGGGCCGGAACCCATTTTTAGAAGAAAGAAAGAAAGAAGAAGGCAATGGACAAACAAAAACGAAGGAGGAAAACCTCTAACTAATATGGGAGATAACCTACGGAGGAGAGCCGCCGGAAAGGCTCGGTTACAACTGAGAAAGAGAAGGACGAAAGTAAAGGAAGAAAGGGAAGCACCCAAGCGAGACCTTTTTAGGGCCAGGTTGAAGGGTTTATATAGACCCTCCCGACGGCCCAGATCGGCAAAGCTGAATCCCGCCTCCCATTCGGATCGTGCCACGTGTCGGCCCCGAAAATCGAAGCAGCACATTTATTCTAAATTGGTACCTCGAATACGGAATCGAGACAGCGTCCCATCGGATCTCGGAGCCCCATTATGAGCCTGCCTTACGAAGCGGCTTCGGAGGGCGAAAAGGCGTCGTCTCATCTCCTCTCATTTAAAGCACCCCAAAGCGCGGGGCGCCGAAATAATTTGAGTCTATCTGGCCCCCACCACTGCAATAAAAATGACTACTTTCCGTGCCCGAGCTCGCAAGCGGCTCGAACTCGGAAGTCGGGAGAATGTGTTGGGGGTATTGGGGGAATATAAGTCACCCCAAAGCACGTGAGCACATCGCTGGCACATGATCGGAAGTGCCTAACCTCGAGGCGTCCGATCTAAAAGACGTCCGACCTCAAAACGCCCGACCAGGCGTCCAACCTCGAAACGCCCGACCTGGCACCCGGCCGAGCACCCGACTTCAGGGCCCTTGACCAGGCAACCGACCTGACGATCCTCGATCTCGGGAACCCGATCTCGCCACCTACCTGCCACAGTCACGTCCTTCCGCAGCCTGACCAGGGACCATGCCTTGTCACCGCCGTCCGTAATTAATGCGCATGGCTCCAACAGATCTCTGGCTTACTCAACAATTAATGTGCATGGTTCCAGCAGACCTCCGGCTTACTCAACCATTAATGCGCATGGCTCCTATTATCTACGGATCTCGAGTCCTCCATGGCAAATCAGCTCGGCTGCGTCCAATCAGCTATGACAACTCCCTGACTCCAGCCAGATCTCCTACGGCAAGGCATTAATTCACGCCCCCATGCACTAATTTATTCGGCATGCTCAATCATTCGGCGACTTTTCCCTATCATATCACAGGTAACCCAGTCCCCCTCTATAAAAGGAGAACCCCACTATTTTAGGGGGGGCTGGACTCTAAAACTTTGAAGATTGATTCCTCTACATTTTCTCCGCCTATACACTTGCCCTCTCTGACTTAAGCATCGGAAGACCGGCGCCGGAAACTCTGGCCACCGGCTTTTTGCAAGCCCCCACGGAGGACACCGCCCGCCGACAGACCGCCACCCGCCAAGCCTCACCGGAGCTCCCCCTTTTCAGCAGACCAGTCGCCCCCGGGTCCAATTTCCAGCAACAAGTTCTATTCAATATCATCTCTATTTAGATTCTTGATATGACTAAAATTTTTAAAAATTTTATAGTTGCAACTTTTTTGTCACTTCTTTTGCTTGATAAATAGCAATAAAATACCAATTGAAAGTCTTTGAGAGACCTTTTCGACAAGTCTAACAAAGATTACTGGTTCCATATAGACTGCAACAAATCTCAATTATTGATTTATCAGATCATTGGACTCGTCCTACATCATTGGGCATACCAAATCCAAAAGGTTATATTATTACCCAAATAAAAAAAATTAAGAAACAAAGTCCTTGTTTTATATCATGATCCAGAAGGATCACCAGGTTCGATGGGGAAACGAAACCTGCCATATCAAGAAGCCAAATCATATTCCAAATATTTGAGACCATAAATTAGTTGTACAATGTCTAATTGAGATGTTTTTTTTTTCAAATTGAGTAACTTTTTGAACTCTACAATATGCTGGTCAAACCAATAACCATCATTTAGACCAAATTACATCTCTTGGACTCCAAATCAAGCTAGTTAAATTGAAAATTTTCTTTAAAAATTGATTGGGTGTATCTTCCAATTCGAAAAGAATTAGGTAGAGCGATAGAAGAAAAAGTCGATGTAAAAGACGAGATCTACCTCATATATGATTTTAGTTTTTTGAGTCCTGTTCGAACTAGGAGAGAAATCCAATCCAAAGTGTGCAAGGACAAACCTCATTATTATAAATAGATTGCTATGTTTCAAAATTTTTGTTTATCAATGAAAGAAAATAGGGC
Organism: Phoenix roebelenii; assembly: GCA_025769935.1. Classification (NCBI taxonomy): domain Eukaryota; kingdom Viridiplantae; phylum Streptophyta; class Magnoliopsida; order Arecales; family Arecaceae; genus Phoenix; species Phoenix roebelenii. The sequence goes on from JAOXJJ010000158.1 coordinate 44,554, forward strand.
TTTGACCCTACTTTCGCCAAATTTTCTACTTTTTTCTTTTTTTTTTTAGATATTCAAGTTGAGTAAGTTGAGAAAATTCTCTCACTTATTGGGTCATATTATTTTAGGCATCTCATTCTAATTTGCTTCCCTTTTTCCATGATTTACTATAATTCTAATTCTACCATACATGTATGTATGTATGTATGTATATATGTATGTATGTATGTATGTATGTATGTATGTATGTATGTATGTATGTATGTATGTATGTATGTTCACACAAAATAGGATTTTGTTTTATATATTCATGACAGATATATAATAATTTGTTGGAAGTTTGTAAGTATAACCATATTTTATAATTTAATGTTAGGTTTGCTGGTGTAAGATGCAAGTGAATTGAAGAGTATGACTTGGATAATTTGATCTTACCGCATGCATGTTATGAATAATATAACAGAAATTAACATATGATTAATTATTATGATTTCTACCAATTTATGAAATACCGGAAAAATATATTATTATTTTGTTGATATGTAAAACAATTGATGTTATTTTGACACCTTGCTATTGTTATTGTTTAATTTAAACTTTTTTTCATGTTCAACATGTCTAGGCATGTATATGTGTGTGTGTAAATAACGTTGTATAACAATTCTATCCAGAAGTGGCTGCACCATTTTAATCTAATTGAAATTTCCTTGTTTAGATTCCCCAAAGAACTTCTAATATGACTAAAATTTCAAAATTAAAAGTGATAATCATCATTAAATTATAGCTATAGCATTTGGTAACTTTTAGCTAGATAACATTGAAATTTCTTTAAGATACTTGAGATATCAATTGTAGAACTTAAAAAGACCTACTCAAAGACATTTTTGCAAAAGTTTATCTCTTTCCAAAAATATGGAAGACATTATTGCCAAATTATAACTATACCATTCAACCACTTTTTGACACATAAACCATTACAATATTGCTAATATATTGAGATATCAACTTTGTATCTTAAAAAAGACCTCTCTAACTATCGAACACCATTAAAATCCAATATTTCTATGAAAACTTGTGCATTATAAAGATTGTTGGTTCCACATCTAACATATCCTAACTGTTTAAGGAAAAATCTCCAAATCCATCCTTGATTACTCGGCATGCTCGATTTGGGGGTAAGGGAAACTATGGAAACCCCAAAAAATGAAAACATCTCACGTAGCACACAGGCCCCTTATGTGCAATCCATAGCTCCTTTCATTCCAAGTTGTCTTGGCCAGTTCATCTAAACTTAATGCATGTACAATAATAAAAGTCTTGGAAAGTATGGGTTGATCCTCCTAGATATAACATGCGAGATTAATTTTATTTTTTTCCTTAAGACTAATGTTCATTTATATTGTTACATACTGAAACTTATTACAAGAAAAATTCAAAAACTAGTGTTGTCAATTGTAACTAACAAATTTGTCTCTATGGAATACAAATAGTTTAGTAGCACAAAAGACAATTCAAATTATTTTTATCAAATTTTATGTTAGTGATTAAGATTATATCAAGGATTTGATTCAATTATCAATCTTAGGAGGACATGCATTTAGGGAAGTTCATTTTAACAAAAGTAAGATGTATTCCCTCTACATTCTCCATAATGATGTTGTTTGAGTGGTAACTAACGACATCCACTAAAAACAATGGATATCAAGGTCTTCACAACATGGAATAGAAACTTCTAATCTATCCTAACTTCTTTCAATTCCAAACATGGAATCCTTGATTTCTAATCTAAACCAAAGATAAAAAACCTACAGAAATTCATCTTTTTTTAATCTTGCATAGATTTTCCCATTAATTATTTTCATACTAAATAATGATCAGACACTCAAAATGTAGTAGGCCAACCTGTCATGTAATAATTATGTGTTAGGTATTTTTAGTTTTAAGCTATAATTTCAATATGTCCCAAGTTTTGAGTTTGGTTAATTGTTGGTTAGGTGGGGTTTGTAAGCCTCAACTTGAAGTTACCCAAGTTGCATCTAGGTAATGAGAGGCCTGAGTAAGAGAAGAAAATGAATTTATCCTATTTTCTTTCTCTTTCTATTCGAATTTGAGTTCGAAAAGTCTAGACTTCACAAGAACTCTATGGACATTGTGCGAGACTAATGGAGGAGTCTAAAGCTATCTAAAAGCCATAAAGATCTCTTTCACTCTAGATATTTATCCAAATGATTAGGGGACCTAGATACTCTATGAACCAAACTTTCTATTTTGGATTAGCTATATTAAAAGTTTTAGAAATATGATTTATATGTGATCAGGTTAGGTTTACGAATAAGATTAATTTGGAGCCCTTTCACATATTTCAAGTTACTAATTTTTATGTAGATGGCCCTACCATGGATGGATCCAACTAAAGTTCAATCAAGAATGCTATATTGGATCAATGGTCAACATGGAAAAGGATTAGGCTAACATATCCTGACTCAGAACCCAACTCTGGCTTCTCCCAAATATGACGACAATTTTGATGAAACAATGACTTGAATTCAATTCAATTGATTGATGCGGAAGCACATATTGTAATTAAACCTTGAGACAATATTATATAAATAAAGACCATTCGTTTCAATAGAGCAAAGCTAAATCTCATCCGAATTTAATTTTTATATAACCTTGATCCAGACAAATAGTACTTAATTATGTTGTCACATAATACACGAACTAGTTCAGCATATATACACTTGTTTTGCATCTTTTATATGGTACATTTCAATGCTCTCTCCTCTAATACAATAGTGATCTATAGTAGATCCTTCCATACATTTCAAAAATAACACAGTCCTTTTCTGAAGTAGATGCTGAAATACACACCCAAAGCAATTCCAACTTCTAGTAATTTATGCAAACAAATTTTTTACTTTAAAATATGATAAATATGTGAGTAAACTACACAACTTGGTATGAAAAATATAATATCAAAATGAGCAATAAGGATTCATATATATTAAAACTTAAATATTATATAAACAATAACCTATAAGAGATATTACATAAATATATTTACCAATATAGCTTTATTATGAAATATTTGAATGCTTTCAAAACAATTAATATCATTAATAAATATGCCCTCATATGGAAAATTATTGAAAAGACTCATTTAGAGAAATAATAAATAATTAGAAATAAATTAATGTACTAGCATATACTTGAAAATACTTGAATACATACTATAAGAAATCATAGAATCCACGAGATTATTTTAGTAGCATTTTTAAAATGTTGAAAAGTAACAGTTTACCCCACATTTATGATAAATTTCTAGGTATTAGTTTGTAAGTCGTCTTTGTTTTTCCTTCTAATAAGTTAGAAATACTCTTTGAAGATGTAATTAGCTGATATAAAATAAAAATGTTAGCCAATAGTATACATTAATGTCAAAAAATAATGCTTCTGAAAAAATTCCCACCGGCGCGAAATCCCGGACAAATGGTTCTCTTCCCCCTCCTACCCAATATGAGGAGAAGTGCGGTTTCGATCCGGTCGAGTTTAACTCTAGTCCTAAATAAAGATATACAAGGTCAATTTGGCCAAGATCTGGATTATTAATCCAAACATATTTATGCAAAGTATATTAAAATAAAAAATTATTAAAATAAAATATATAATATAAAACTATTTTAAAATAATATATTCAATCAATATTTTAAAAAATTCTAAAAAAGAATTATATAGAAATATAGAAATATGTTGAAGCTATTGATATTTTCAAATATTTAAATAGAATGGTTTTGAAAATATCATAAAGAATAAAATGAAGTTACTCATTTCATTATTTTTATCAAAGGAAAAAGGATCGAATTTATATGAAAATGAATAATAACTAAAATATGAAGTGAAAGAGTATATTTTTATAATGTGAAAAAGATTTGATAAGTATAATAAACCTTAAATTTAACAAAGTAGAATGTTATCATGGTGGCTGAGTAATTATTAGCCAACTAAGGGGTCATTGATTCAATCTTAAATCCCTGTATTTCACAAATACAAGGATATAATCCCTGACACTACATTCGTTGATGCTTGTCTGACATTTTTATGAATATGGGGGATGTAATGGGAAGCATGTTTTCAAATTTTTCTGGTATTTTTTAGCCGTCAATGATTCTATGATTTCGTGTAGTGACACTAAATATCTAAGACACTTAGAATGATGATTTCAACATCAACTTATCAAACCAATTATTTTACCATTTATTATAGACACATTGGCAAATAGCTCATTAGCTAAGGGTTTACTTAGACCAAATATTATACCTGTTAGTGAAGGGTTTACTAATGCCAACTATTATACCCATTGGTTAGAGTTCACTAATAACCAAGTAGTATATATGCATAGGTTAGGGGTTTGCTAATTAACTAGAAATTTATTTCAATTTGTATAATATAAAAATTTTCAATCTTATGGAACATAATTTTTGTAAATACTTCTAATAATAATATATAACTCCATAACATACTATATTGAAACCATATAGGATCAAATTAAAGCAACATAGTTGGAGTATCATAAATATAAATTTTAAAAAATTATGCAAAAGCAAAAAAAAATTGAAAGTCATTTCACATAATGATGTTTAGAAGAGATTTCAAAAAATCATACAAGCAGTTATGATCATTTATATCAAAATTTAATTTTTGAGTTTTTTCCATAATAAAATATTTACTTAAATTCAATGTCTTTAAGATGATTAAAACATCCATAGGTACGACGATACAAAACTAATACTAAATGAAAAATTGAAGGAGCAAAAATTTTGAATTAATGGGATCGAAATCTAGGATATATGGATATTTACACTTTAGAAGATTTTCAAACATTTGCACAACACCCCTCCTTTTTCTTGCAACTTGCCATTAATCTTTACTTCTTCTTTACTTTACTAGTTGCTTTCTAGTGGCGGTTGTGATTTCTAGTTACAAAATAGTAGAAAGTGGTAGCATCCTCCTATTTATAGGTGTTTTGAAACATGAGGTATCCAACCATAACATAGTAGTAAGGTATCAAGCTCTTATTTAGCAAGATGAGTGATATTTGAGCACATGGTAGCTACTAAGACAAAACAATAAGAGGTGGTAGCTTAATACTAGCATAAGGTGGCAAGTTGAACTTGAGGTGGCAGTTTTTATTTAAGTATGAAGTGACAACTTTGTGGAGTAATTGATTAAGCCCTCATTTGATTTTGATGAGCTTAAAGCATTTGAGTATATCTTATATTATACTAA
>JAOXJJ010000158.1:55462-77642 GCA_025769935.1 Phoenix roebelenii
TCTATATATATATATATATATATATATATATTAGCATCCTAACATAATCAATACCATCCAGTTTTATATCTACCAGGTGAGTAAATTTAAGATCTCTAAAATATATAAATTTTTGAATTCTAGTTATTTAAAAATGATGATAAAAATAACAGCATGCATTTTCAATTATGATGACCCGTCATTTGTTCTGAAATGTTTAAATTTTTTTATCAAAAATTGACCATTTAACATTTAACCCATATATATTTAATGAAAGAGAATAAATACAAAGAAAAATGGAAGTATAGCACCTGAAGTACATATCCGTAAGATTACAGACAAGCATCAGTTGTAAATTTGGTGTGCTACTTCTTCATATACTCCTAGTCTCATCAATCAATCACCATGTAGAGTTCTAGCATAAGTTGTTCATCTCTCATTAAATGTAAGTAAATTTCAATAAGTCTCCAAAAGTGAAAACTATCTTCTTATCTTTAACTCGACATTTTATAGTCATATTGATCAGAGAATCATTGAACTCACCCAGAAAATTCAGTATCAAAATAAGACATCTTCATATGTGGAACATACTTTGAAGAGAAATATTATTATGGTTCTTATCAGCCTAAGCAACCACCCAAATAAAAAATAATGATTCCCTACACTTACAGCCAAGCATCATCGAAACAATCCACTCATAGATCGATCACCATTTCACTCTGCATCCCCAAGAACCGATCCAAAATCCAAATCTGGTAAAGCATATTGTCGGCATTGATAATGTTCGGAATTCTGTCACTAGCCCCAAAAACCCACAACCTAAATACCATCATAGTATGAGTCTACCAAAAGGTCCCAAACCAGTCTTCCTTTACCTTCAAACTTCCTTTTAAGTCAGTGGGCCATGTAGAGTTTAACTCGAAACCAGAAGGGAACATTCTGAAAGTGATCCCCACTATCAACTCTGTTAATCCAATTGCTCTGATAGAGGCTCTTCCTACCATACCATTGCACTCAAAGATCAGAGCCAACATTGTCAGCATCATATCAATCATCATGCCTTTGAATATTGAAGGATGGAGTTTTGAAGCAGGAGCACACAAAAGACTAGGACCACTTCCATCACAAGACAGAAAAAGGTTAGTCAACAGGGATATGAAACATCCCTCCCAATACCTCTGGGTGCTTCAAGTGGCTTTCCTTGATGTCTTAATACACCGTTGACGTAGCTCCCATGCACTCATTGCTCCTATTGCAATGTCACAATTCATGCCTCATAAGGTCCACTCTCGAGCATTGATCCATCCGCACGCGCAAGGCATTATCTCAAGCAATCGATTACTCTCTAAGACAGAGAATGCTCCATTATCGCAATCACCATCACCAATACGTAGATATCCAAGTACTCACCACTAGTTGCATACCACCCTCCTTTTATACGGCCATGACAGAACTCATGTAGTCATGTTAGACCCTGTATCACACTTTTGTGTAACAGTGAACTGGCATAACAAGAGTTAAATAAAAGGAGAGCTGCAGAGGAAAGCAATCTCAAACCACAAGAAACCAACTTCTCACACGATAAACCATATAATATGCTCGTTGCATTCCCAAAAGCAACATTGTAAGATCATATTGTTGAGTAACTGAAACAGCTCCTGGGTTTTATTAAAATCAGTAGAAAGCATTCCCTAGTCTCTGTCAAGGCAAAGCCAGCTAGAAATAACTGCATACCAATATAGGAAACCACAAGGGACTGTTAACCTGCAGTCTCTATGACTAACAAATAGAGTATGTATTCTTTGAATTCAAAAGATTATTTTTGAAATAGCAATGTCACACAGAAAACACCATCAAGGGGGAAAAAACTAGATACAAAAGATTCATTTTGGAGTAGCAATGTCATACAGGAAACAGCAATAGGAAAACAACCAAGGTAATTAAACTACCACATGACAAATTGCCATTGAACTGATAAAACAAGTATAAAACAATGTCAATAATAGAAAACTATGATAAGCGCATTACTGCCAAATATTTCGACCAGAAAGCATTAGATGTCTAATTCTTGGTCAAAAAAATGTGGCACCAGGATCACCAGGCTTAAAAAGATGTTTGAATGGCCACGTCAATCATATTGACAAACAGGCCATGCAAAGCACTCCAAAATTGACTTTTCCCCTGAAGGAAATGCAGCTACCACATGAGTTTTGATACCTTACCCCTTGCTCACAATTTGATTTCCAGCATCTTGCACTGGCACAGTCAAATGACTGGTAGCAACACATACAAGGCACCCAGCCTCGTCATCTTGAAGGTGACATGGTGGAAGACAAGAAACCAAGTAATAACTTCTTAGGATACTCAGACAGATTAGTATGCTAATGCTTACCTCAAGTTTAACAACTAAACTCATGACACATTTGCAATACAGAAGTCCTTGGCCATATCTAAACTCATAACACATTTGCAATGCAGAAGTCCTTGGCCATATCTAAACTCATAACACATTTGGTTCCATGGTAAACCATGATAAGGTACTTTTAATGGTTAAGGCCAAGTGGTCGGACACCTAGAAAAAAATTAAATAATAAGTCTCTCTCTCTCTCTCTCTCTCTCTCATGTTGATACTCATTATTAAGTAATCAACCATCTAAAAACATCTGAATCTGTGAAACTCAAAATAATTGAATGAAAGAAAAAAGACAAACATGATTATACTGAGATATCAGTGCCTTGGTGAAAAAAATAATAATAAAAAGGAAAAGAAAAGAAAGAAAAGAAAAAACTGCTCTCCATCCCTTTTGTCCATTTGTTATATAAAAAAAAACAGTTTCCCACATAGGTTTCCATAGGGAAATGCTAAACTTGGATTGATGTTAACGAGGTAAGCATCCAATGACTTGCTGAGTTTCCAGGCAAAACTCAGGTCACTTGACATTCTATTCTCAACATCAGTCAAATCATTTTGGCTTGACTCAGCTATATCCAGTTAGGTTGTGTAATTATGGGCAGTGTGTTTTGTCAAGCCATTTTTTGGTAGCAGAAAACTAAAATATTGAAGACCTCCATATTTTTATCTATAAAGAGATTAGTAATGGTCATCAACTAAGAAGAAAACACAAAAAAACAGCATAACTCTCATTACAATTGTTGTTTTATTTGAAGTAGATAAAGAATTGTGACAACGTGTTGAAAAAGACCTAAGAGCTTTTGGAGCCTTCTTGAGATGCTTTGAATATGCGAAATGCAGCAATGCACATAGTTATGTTACCAATAACTGTTAGCGCAGCCTGAAGAGCCACCAATATCTACAAAAAACATAGTGTTCTTATGTGACCATGAATACTAAACTCAAAATGCCAAAAATCATATAAAGAAGGATAAAAGAGATGATTATCTAAAAACCTAATCTACCTTACAAAAATGCAAATCTGTATGTATGCAAAACATGAAATTAAATAATTCAGTAAGAGTGTTAAGTGCCGATTACTGCTATATGAGACGAAATCAATTGGAGATTAAGATCTACAACTTCTCTTGCCATTTTCTTGATTAAAGCAATGCTTTTTGGTATAACACACAATTAAAATAATTAATATTTGAGATTTTTTTATATTTAAATATTTCTATTTTAATCTAGAACCAAAACTCTGAAATTTTTACTCAAGTTGCAAACTTTAACCTTTTATTTTAAAGGAATTTAAAGTTTTAAGTATTTTTGCTGAACTTAAATAGGGAATAGTTCATTATTTACATATAACAAGGTACGCCGTCTCGGTATTGGGCTCCGTACTGCTGCTCCACTATCATTGTGTCAACATGGTACAATATGGGGCCGATTCGGCATCCCGAGTGTCGGTAGGCCCCTTGTACCATGTACCGGTACCAAACCAGTACCACATACTGTCTAGTTTGGTACAGTACAACAAACCTTGACATGTAATTTTAAAAGATCACTAAAAATAAAAATGAAAAATTAAAAGGGACATTTATCTAAACAAGCATGTCTTTGGTACATCTTTTTCTCATAAATCTACTTGTAGAATTTGAGGGTCACATTGACCAACCATAGTAACTGACTGACCTCAACCAACCAGGGATTTCTTTGCAGAATCCCTGCAGAATCTGAGAGCTAAGGAGAGCAAGCTATGGAGGAAAATGGAAATATGCATGGGCTTCTAAGAAGAAGGAGCTGCAGGAAGCGAATCTTGGGAAAGGATTTATGGTTTCTTTGGAGTAACTTTCCCGTGCCATTGAATTTTAAGGTTAGCTTTGTTTTTCTAGCAACTATCAATATTATTTTCAGCATTGAAAGTCTACACCATAAGGTCATTTCTAAAACCTAGGGATTTCTTTGCAAAGATTTCTATTGTGCATCATTGTGTTGACTTTTTCTTGTATTTTCAACCTATGCCAATCTAAGTGTTATCTTGAAAGGCTAAAACTTGATTTCCAAAGCCAAGGGTTCATTTTGAAATGTTGGACTCTACAATCATATTCAATTTAACAGCTATTCTAAATTTTGAAATCTACAATTAGTTGCAAATAGATGGTTGAGCCTAGGCACGGTATCGAGAGTTCAAGTCCTAGCTCAAACTCAGCTGGCCTGACCTCAAGTCCAGAAAACCCAACCGAAGCTTGGGCCAATCCCTAGGACCAAGTCTAGAGATCAACCTGGCCCCAGCCAAAGAGAAAGGAGCTAGGGCACGCCCTGGCTATGATTGAGGGGGGAGAGCTGCATGGGGTATGGTGACCCATGGATGACGTACCAACAATAGGGGGAAGAGAGGGTGGATGGAGTGAGAGGAGGATAAGAGCATGTTGGGCTTAGACCATGGTCTGCCGAATCGGGCCGAACCGCTGGAATCGGGCTGAACCGCTGGGTTCCGGCCATACCAAGTTGACCCGGAGCGGGACCAGGTCGGTTTGGCTGTGGGAGTCGGAACCGATCTCGAACTAGTCGGAACCAGTCCGAATCGTCCTTGAACCGCTCGGAACTGATCCGAACTGGTTGGTTTCGTGCCGAACCGGTGCGAAACGGCCGGCTCCATAAGGAACCGATGCGAACCGACTAGTTCCGTGAGGAATAGATGCAAACCGACCAGTTCGCACAGGTTCGCACCAGTTCGAAACGATTCGAACCGGTTCTCCCTCCCTTTCTTTTTAGGTGTTGGGGCCCTTGGCCAAAAAAATGCGACGATTCAAGGAGGATCCAACCCAAAATAGGTATGCTTTCCCTTCCTACCTCATTTCCTCCTCTTTTGTCTTTTCAATGCCAAAAAATGCCTCAAAATTTCCAAAACAAGAAGAGATCATGTCAAAATTTTTGATTTTGGCAAAATTTCATGATATATTGCAGATCTATGGATGATCTACACAATCCCACTAAAATTTTGGATTAAAACTTAAAAAAATAAGAATAAAATTCAAAAAATGACTGTAAAATTAGAATCTTATTTGGGAGCATGAATGCAACTCTCCAGTTAAATTTTATGTTTATTTATTCAAGTTTTGACACAATCATATGCATAGTAACCTAGACCTCAATTTTTAAAAATAATAAAAATAAAATTCAAAAAATGACTGTAAAATTAGAATTTTATTTAGGAGCATGCAAGCAACTTTCTAGCTAAATTTTGTGTTCATTTATTCAAGTTGTGACGCAATTATGCGCATAGTAGCCTAGGCCTAAATTTAAAAAAAATAAAAAATAAGTTACCTTTCATGCAATCCCACGAGCTTAGAAAAATATATGACGCATCCATGGTAGAATGTTACATATATCTAAGCTCTAATTTTATAAAATATTTATATTTAATTTTTTAATTTAAAAAATAATTAAAAATGTATAATTAATACAAAAATTATTAAAAATTAATAGTACGTATTACATATTTTATAAGTATTTCTGAAGTAAAAAATATATTTTTCTGAATTTATAATATTTAAATATATTTCTAAATTTAAAATTATTAAAAATATATAAATAAATCAAAAAAATGAAACATTAGTACTACGTATTAAATAAGTCGGATATATTTTCTGAAGTAGAAAATATATTTTTTATCGTAACAAAATTTTGTTATTTTTAAATAATTAATAAACTGATGTACTTGATAAACCTGCAGGAATTGAACATCAAGAAAAAAGGACCCAAAGCGTGATATTGATTGAGATAATGGGCAAATGCTCTCGGATTGACACAACTGGAGGTGCAACTGGTGCAACATAAAGTTCAAGAAAGGAGGGGCAACCATGTTGAAGCAACACCTAGCTGGTAGTTATCTCGGCGTATCAATGTACCGAAATGGCCTACAAAAGGTCCAGTAACTGATGAAGCACTTCGCTAATTTTAGAGCAGCAAAAAAGAGAATTTCTAAGAAGATAGAGGACCATCAAGCAGCAAAGGTACCTTCCTATTACTCTAAGAAGTCAGAAAAGGCACCCGCTCCAGATGACAAGGCACGGATCCAAGCTGCCATTCAAGCGAGCCTGGATGAACAGTCGTAACAGGATGAGGTGGCCAAGCATAGGCTCAATTTGGGCTCTCAAACTTTGAGTCGGGCTCCGATTCTGCAACCAGCGGAGCAAATCAAGAGTTCAAAAGGACCTCCCATTTAGGAAGGCCGTTAATAGAGGCGATAACAATATTGCATCTATGTTGGAGACCTTTAGTAGCAAAAAAAATCCTCCACGAAGATTCCATCAAGAGCCACCATCCATGATTTAGATTCACATGCCTTCCCCAATATGGATTCGAAGCAGCAGAGGATTGACACTATATTGAAGAAGGATAAGAACAAGGATATATAGCGAGTTACTGGACCCTGGTTCCACTTCAGCCACATCCAAATGAATGCAGCAAACAACACATACTATAGGTTTGTCATTTTTTTCATACAAACTGTCGGTCCTGATATAAATCCTCCAAGACCGAAGGACATCTATGGTGAGCTTCTTGACAACAATAAGGAGTTAGAAAAGTGGATTGCCTCATACAAGAGCAAGTAGCCTACATATGGACTGATAGTGATATGTGATGGTTGAACCGATCTACCAAGCGGAGCATCAACTTCTTGACATACGGTGATACGAAGACTTTCTTCCAAAAGTCGGTTGATGCTTCCAATCATGTGCACGATGCTATATACATCCTCAGATTTAAGAAGGTGATTGATCGGAAAGGAGAAGAGAATGTCGTGCAAGTCATCATTGATAATGAGCCACAACATGAGGCCGTCGGAGAGATCTTGATACAGTGGCGACTATATATTTTTTGGACCCCATATGCATATTATATTGATCTTATATTGATGAACATTGTGAATATTTGTAAGGTACAACAAACAGTTGAGACAACCTAAATCATCACTAGATATATTTATAACTATACATGGATCCTATCACTGATGAGGACATATGCAGAGAAAGAGATCTTGAGATTAGGTGTGATACAGTTTGCTACTAACTATATTGCACTTGATAGCCTCGAAAGGAAAGCAGCCCTACGTCAAATATTTGTCAATGCCAAGTAGCGGAAAGCAGATTTGAGAGGGCTAGCACTGAAGGGAGCATTATGGAGGACTTGGTGACAAGGCAAATATTCTAACGGGCCGAGAAGATAGTAAAGACTATCAAGCCATTATACGAAATGCTTGAGGTCGTGGACAGCAAGAACTACCCTCAGATGGGCTTCTAGTATCATCTGATGAAGAGGACAAAAAATCAGATCAAGAAAGCAAATTTGACGCATGCTCAAGAGTATATTGACATCATTGAGTGACAGTAGACTACCAGATATGTAGAAACTTGCATCTAGCAGGTAAGCAAGAATATTGAAAATTAGACTGCTCCTATATTTGTATAATTTTACTAAAACAATTACAAACTTTATTTACAGCTTACTATTTAAACCAGAGGTTCCAGGACACTGTACATCAATTTGATATGGATGAACTTCTAGCCACTCTACGTAATATGATTCACAAGGAGCTTGATCCAGAAGTTGCAACACTATGTCTAAAAGAGATAAGTTAACTTAAGCGACATATGTAAATTAACTCGTGTCTTCAATAATTAACATATTATAACACGATTCTTTTTTATAGACAAATATTTAGGGAGAGCACTAATAGCTTTGGAGTCTCGGCAGCTATCGTAAGTAAGAAAAGTATGAATCCATGTATATTACATATCAACGATAACTATTATCTGATATTAGATAATTAGTAATATGATACTATCTTATATATATATATATAATATTTTTGCAGCTGAATGGTGGATTCATTTAGTATGTCTGCGAGAAATCTTAAGTGGCTAGCTATTTGAATCCTCTTCCAGACGGTCTTCTAGAGTGGCTGTGAGCACAACTGATCTACCTTTCTTCTCAGCCACAGCAAGTAGAACCATCATTTAACACAGAAGCACCTCAATAACCTTGTATATATTCACTACAATCTGAGGTTGAGGCTGAAGTGCATTCAGGAGAAAGTTGAGCTAAAGTACATAGATTCGATCCATAACGCTTTCGTTGACAATGAGGATAATCCTATAATTGGATGGCTTATGGGCCAGCAGCAGGACGGAAGCTTAATGAGCTAGGATCGCCTCCATGACTGGCCAGTTTCGTAACCAGCGAGGCTAGGATGGATGCAAGGCAATGGGTAGATCACAACATTCCATGCATCCTTCTAGTTGATCAGCCACAACCACAGGGGTCACTAGGGAGCTGGTCATCACATGACTCCTTGTCCAAGACATTCTTCTAAAGATATAATCGAAAGTTACTTAGACGAGGCCACCTCAATTAGGAGGGCAACATCCATCCTCCTAGCGTAGCCAAGCAGAGGGATAGATAGGATAAACAAACAGCTGCTCAATGCAGCCAAAAAGAAAAAGAAAAGGCAGTTGTAGCTCCGATGAAGAGCGTGGAGTCAATTCACTCAAATTCAGAGACTAGAAAGAGAAGCAATAACAGTTCTAGTAGTCATAGATCTGCTGGCTAGGAAAAGAGTGGATGACATAAGACTACTGTTTATGAGACAGTTGTAGGATGGACTTCAATTCACTAGTTAGTCCCAGTTTACGCATGCTATACAGAATAGAGACCATGGTGCACGATCTGATAGACCCCGCGAGGATACAATTGCATATATGAGATAAGCTACTCGAGGTGATTCAAGAGAACATGATGCAGCTGCAGATGACCTCGCACGTGGAGTAGGATTTATATATGTGATCCTATTACCCACAGCCACAAACAGTCTATGATCCATATGAATACAGATATCGATATGGTACATTTGAGGCATCATCTTTTGATGGCTACCATCTTACACAACACGAAACATCCTACAGATCGAATTTTGCTACTGAAATATTTGGATTGGCCCCTCCACAGTCATATTATTAGCTAGAGCTTTAGTCAAAAATCTGAGTGGTTATAACCTAGAGCGCATTTCTTTTAGAATGAGCGTACAGGACTACAACGCCGCTTGGTTAGAGAGGTAAGCTGATGTGCTTCCTGATTATACTAATGATCCGGATATCTATAAGAGGCATCGCCACTTGATAATATTTTAGATATCGATATGTTGTACTTTAAATATATATAATTGTTTGAATCATTTTATTTTTGTATCTTACAAATTGATTTTAGGATATTTCATATTGCTTCTTATAGCATGCAATATCTCACTAATCATTTTCAATTTTGCATCACTCTAAAACATCAAGATGCATCATTTAGGCTGTATCGAAATCATAGAAACATCAAAAAACAACAAACTATACTTAAAATCATCGAAAAAATTGAAAAAAAAATTGATTATCAAAAAATCAAACCACAAAAATATTGAAAAAAATAGTGTCAATTTGGAACCGGCATGCCTCTGCATATTATGTTTCGATATGGTTCTGAATCGGTACCATATCGAACCAGCCGCCAACCGGTACGGGTCTTGGTACGATTCGGCAGACCTTGGGCCTTAGATAAATGAGCAAGTTGGGTAGGTTAGATTTGGATTAAACCAACCCAAATTACACACCTAAAAGAAATACTTGTATATAAGTCATCAAAGTGTATATAATCTCAAATAAAGCAAAATGGGGCTCCATATATAATCTCATGAGTAAAGAAATTTTCAATTAATCGCCTACCATGATCGTACGATTTCAAAAAAAGAATATATTCATCACAATTTTACTTAAAATTTGGAGTTGTTTTCTTAACATGATATATGTAACATGTCTCTAGGTTTGGAACGGGCCCAAGCCAACTTCAAGTCATGTTTTGATCCGGGTCCAAGAGAGGCCAAGCTTGGGTTGTAGAAAACAAACAAAAATGTGTCCAGACCAAAGCCCAGCCTGAAGCCTGACCCAGCTTGGTTTGCCCCAAAATATTATAAAACCCCCCATCCTTCCACCTTCTATGCCTCTCTCCCCATCTCATCCTCCCAATCTCTCTCCTCTCACTCCATCGCTCTCCTCTTCATCTTTCTCTCTCCTCTCTCTAGTGCCCCCTCTCCCAACTTCTCTCCTCTCTCTTGATCACCTCTCTCTCCAGCACCCTCTCCTCTTCCTATGTCTCACTCGATCTTCTCACTCTCTCCCTCCTAAAGTCCCCACCTTTCTCTATATTCGGTGTATCCCACTCTCTATCTCTCTCCCCCACTCTCTATCTCTCTCCTCTCTCCTCTTAGTCTCTCTCCTCCCCCTTTGCTCTCTCTCTCTCTCTCTCTCGTTTTGCATGATCCATGGGAAGCAAGGCAAAAGGCAATGTGGCTCCCAGTGGTGGCCATTTCAATTTTTCAGTAAAGAGGTTTAGGGTTTGGGATCCAGGCCATGCCAAGCCTTTTGGCCTAGTCGGGCTCGACGGGCTTGATTAAGTCAATCCATCTAGGCTTAGATCTAGGGTCAAGCTGAGTTCAGGCTAGAGTCCGGTAAATTTTTTTGGGGCTAGGCCCAACTAGAAGCTTGAAATTTTTTTCCAAGTCGGGCCTAGGTAGCATGAAAACCCAACCCTACCTGGTCCATGTCTAATCCTATATGCCTATTAAACATATAGATTGAGAGTTACCATGAAGTGGCATAAAAAATTCCTCGTTTGAAGAACAAATCTAGAATCACATCCCAATTCATCAATGGAATTTAAACGGAAAGGAAAAGGTGTTGCTATAACAATTAGAGCTTATTATGAATAGAATTATCAAATTTCACAGTATCACAAAGATAAACAAAATGAAGAAAAGATGAAATAAAGAGGAGAGAATGTGTAGAAGTGGAGAGTTGATGGTAGAAAGAGAGCAACTTAGCTTTATTGCTAGACTTGATGTTATCTAATTATGGAGGCTATTTATTTAATGTTACCTAGACACTTGGCATGGCAAGTGTCTAAGAGTCTTCAAGTGTTTGCCACAGCAACCTCCAAAAATCTAGGCACTAGGACACGGCACACAAGCATAGATAGATACATACAGATATAGTTTACATGTCTTGTGTTTACATATGTATATGTTTTGTGTGCATGTCTTTTGATGTTTATTCAAAAAAAAGAGAAAAATAAAATTATATTTAAAAAATAAATTAATAAAATAGTCACAAGATTGCAAGTTGTTTAATTTATTTTGAGGTCCATTTAAGATCTGTTAATATGCTTAGAATGAAAACTAACCATGATATATTTATACTTAAAACATAATGACATTTTGCTTAAAATACTCATATAAATGTTATAACTTCATATTTAAAATATAATGATGCATTGCCTAAAATATCCATAAAAGATTGATAACTTTATTTTAAGAACATAATGACACTTTGCTTGAAGTGTCTAGAAAAACTTAAGAACACCTCACTTGAAGTGCCAAAAAAATTTAAGGACACTTCACAAAGGGGCTGTTTGGAGTCTTACAACTGGAGACGTAGGCAGCTCAACTTGCAAGTGTGGGTCGTCCCACATGTCTGGATTTTTGTAAGACAAATTGCATAGTAAGTTGAGTTGCTTGGTCGGCTGCAACTCGGGGCTATCTCGCAGTAGGTCGAATTGCAGTCAAAATGGCCATGAAACAAATTACAGTCGCTTGAGTAGGTATCTTAACTAAAAGGGGCTGTTTGGAGTCTTACAACTGGAGACGTAGGCAGCTCAACTTGCAAGTGTGGGTCGTCCCACATGTCTGGATTTTTGTAAGACAAATTGCATAGTAAGTTGAGTTGCTTGGTCGGCTGCAACTCGGGGCTATCTCGCAGTAGGTCGAATTGCAGTCAAAATGGCCATGAAACAAATTACAGTCGCTTGAGTAGGTATCTTAACTAAAACAAGAAAGTTACTCTCCCCCTCCTCCCCCACACCTGCTCCCAAGTTCCTCCTTGTCACCACCCTCGATGCTGCTGCCGGCCACCTTTAGGAGGCTACAACCATTTCTTTCGCCTCGAAGTTCACCATAGAAGGCCTCTCCTCCTACCCTTTCTCTCTCGTACCCTACCCCGCTCTCGAGTCCCTCCTCGTTATCACCCTCGATACTGCGTTCAGCCCTTGTCGCCTTCGAGAGGTCCATGGCCACCTTCTCCACCTTGAACTTCGCCACAGCACCCTCCTCCTTTGTCGCTGCCCGCTCCCTTCCTTCTCCGCTTCACCTTATCCGTCCTCCTCAAGGCTTGGACCACCACCCGCTCCCTCCCTATGGGCACCTAGGTCTATGCCTAGGCTCTCTCCATCGGCGGTTTCGACGTCAACCTCTTCATCCAAAATACACTCTTCTCCTTGTACATTGAGTGCTCCGACCTAGCATCCACTCGCAAGGTGTTCGATGGGTTGTTTATCAAAGATGCCCCTCTTTCCCTCAAACTCTCCTCCAAGCATAGGAAGTGAGCTTTTTGGTAAGTCAGCTACCGTAACTTAAGTTGAAAAGCAAATTGAGTTGCAGCTTCAAATACAAGGCTCCAAACAGCCCCTGAAAGTATCCAGCACTTAAAACAAAATCCCCTGCATGACACTTCAAAAAAAAAAAAAAAGCTATTGAACACTTTTTCTAATGTCAGCAGAACATTTCAAAGTGGGAGTATGGAACCATGTTGTATCATGTCTTGCAATGTCCAAGTGGCTAAAGTGTCAACACTTCCAGAAAGCTTCAAAACGTAGTGTGCAGCTCCGGGCATATCGTACCGTATTGAGTTAATGCCGATATGAAAACATTTTTTTAGGTCAGTACAAGCCATGTATCGACACGTATCGACCCATACCTAAACATACCTAGACGTATTAACATGAACCGAGGTGCATACGAATCCGGAACACCCGGTTTCAGGCAATACCATGATAAAAAGTGAGAAAAATATCTCAAAAGCAGTCTTAGGTATGTGGTACATATCATATCGAACCGTCTCGTACGGTACCAAACCGGTAACATACTGATACGATACCTAGTACCGAGATTGCGGACCTTGTTACATACTATATAAAATCCAAATTATATAAACTTCTATATTAGACCTTGGTTACAAATTACGTATTACAATGAATCAGCCCACATATATTTCCAGTATATCATGTAGAATATTCTCTAGTACTTTTAGAATCCACTATATAATATAGTCTTCACAATATTTTTAAATCTTCTAACTGATCATAACTATAACATGCATGCTAAAAATGCTATAATTAATAGGAGAGAAATACAATTCATATAGTAAGATGAAAATTGAAAACAGAACGTCGCATAAGCCTATAATTTTCCACTATGCATGGCGTTAAGAGAGAGAAAGAGGGAGAGAGAACTATAATCTACAATTTGTGTGTATGTATCCATATCTTTCTGTCCTCTAAAACATATACCTATATATGCAAGTATTAAGAAAGTATTATGTATGAATAATATGTTATCTCACCTCCAGAGACAGTGAGTTATAAAAGAAATGCCATGTGCATGCACACAATGCTCCACCAAGAAGTGGAACCTGCAGATAGAAATTACGAGAAATAAGTCATTGAAACTCAATATTTGACACAAAAGTTCTAATTGTAAAATTTCCTCATCCACAAGACTTTGTGAAGCAATTATGGATCAATATATAGCAACAAGGTTCAAAAATTAGAACTAAAAAATATGCCTATTTTACATATGTAAATGACAAAATACTATGAAAAAAGATACATGAAGAAAAATAATCATAAAGGTATAGCCAAAGATCGCTAAACTTGGCCGAATCGCTAGTTCGGCTCGTACCGAACAGACCCAGCGCAGGATCGATTCGGATGTGGGGTTTGGTTCCGAACCCGAATCGGTCCGAATAGCGCTGGAACCGTTCAGAACTAGTGCGAACTGGCCGGTGTTCGCACCGGTTCGGGTTTAAGCCAACTTGTCTCTTTTTTTTTCTCTGTGTTGAGTTGGGAAGGCCTGAGAACCCAACTCTTCCGTTGAGTGTTCTTCAATCCCCCCAGCCAAAAGCGAGACGATTCAAGATGATTCAAAGAGGATCCAACCCAAAATAAGGTATGTTTTCCCACCCCCACCTCATTTCTTTCTCTTGTTTTTTCTTCAAAGCCAAAAAATGCCTCAAAATTTTCAAAATAAGGGTAGATCATGCTAAAATTTTTAATTTTGGCATAATTAAATGATATATTGTAGATCTATGAATGATCTACACAATCCCACTAAAATTTTTAATTTTTGAATTATATGTAATTTTTAAAATTAAAACATATATTTTTGGATTAAAATATAAAATATAAAATAAAATTCAAAAAATGATTCTAAAATCAAAAGCTTATTTAGGAGCATGCAAGCTACTCTTCAGATAAATTTGGTTGTCCATTTATTTAAGTTTTGACACGATCATATGCATAGTGGCTTAAGCCTAAATTTAAAAAAAATTGAGAAATAAATAGCCTTTGATGCATGCCCACGGGCTTAGAAAAATGTGTAGCATCCATGGTAGAGTTCTACATAAATCTGAGCTCAAATTAATTTTCTGAAATATTTATATTTAAAATTTTAAGAAATAATTAAAAATATATAATTAATACAAAAAAATTAAAAATGTATTACATAATTCAGAAATATTTTCTGAAGTAGAAAACATATTTTTAAATTTAAAAAGTATTTTAAAATATATAAATAAATCAAAAAATATGAAAAATTAGTACTATGTATTAGATAAGTCAGAAGTATTTTCTAAAGTAGAAAATATTTTTTTAATCGTAAAAATTTTGCTATATCTAAATAATTAATAAATTGGCGGGCTTGATCAACCTGAAGAAATAGAACCATCAAGGAAAAAAAGCCATAACATGACATTGGTTAGGATCATGGGCAAATGCTCTTGGGTTGGCACCACTGAAAGTAAAATTGGTGCAGCATAGAGCTCGGAAGATGAAGGATAATCAGGTTGAAGCAGCCAGCACCTAGCTAATGATTATTTGAAAGAATCTATGTACCAAAAATGCCCATAGGAGATTTGGTAACTGATGAAGAAGCATTTCGCTGATTTCAAAACAGCGAAGGAGAGGGTTTCCAAGAAGAAAGCAAAGGTGAAACGCCGAGTGGTAGAGCCACCTTTCTATCACTCTAAGGAATTAGAGAAAGCGTCAGCTCCATATAATAAGGCACATATCCATGTCATTTAGGCGAGCCTGGATGATCAGCAGCAGTAGGATGAGGTAGCCAGGCATAAGGTTCAATTTAGGCCCTAACACTACGAGTCGAGCTCCGATCCTTCGACTAGCAGGATAAATCCAGAGTTCAGGGGGACCTCCTCAGTTAGAAAGGTCATCAGTAAAAACGGTGGCCATATTACATCAATGTTAGGAGCTTTTGATAGCAAAAATTCTTACAAGACAAAATCACAACAAATCCAAGAAAATAAACGATAAATCACATCCATAATTTGTAAGGGTTAGCTTTTAGATATGTTGAGTACGAGCCATTCGAAAAACTTATTAACAAGAATTTAAAATTCATTTTCACATTAGAATTGTGAAATTAATTTTTAAGAAATATTTAAAATTGTGGAAAAAAGTTTGTCTAAGAAAAATATGCGACAAGACATCTACAAGCCCACTTGGAACTTATGTGGGAATAAGACGAGGGTGTAAAACAAGTATTCAATATGACACTTATGTTATTAGTGTTGTTAAGGGATAACCTAGTGCTTATGACATGATGCATCAAAAAGGCACTTATCTACTTTTCATAATATTGGGTTTAAAATTATATTATGTGTATTCTAACCATCCACTATCATTTTTTCCATGCTAATGCATTGGACTGTAAACTGTTACACTACGTTATATTTCCTTAAATAGTACATCGCAAATTGGGCAGCATGCAAAAGTCTTCCTTGATGCCGAACAACAGGTAAGGAGAAAGAGAGAACAAGGAGAAAAGAGGAAGAGAGGGAGAGAACTAGACTTCGCACCTAGCCCTTGCTCGAGGTTTCACACCAAGGCAAAGAAAGGAATCAAATTTTCATTCATAGCATACCCTAAACGGTGTACGGTCCAACATATTTATAAGATCCAGAAAATGCAAAAAGATCCCTAAAAAGAAACTAATCTCACAAAGACCCTTAAAAATAACAAAATATCAAAATAAGCTCTAAAGACTATCAAATAACAAAAAACCCTAATAAGCCCAAATAAAATAAAATCACTCCAATTACAATGAAAC
The DNA here is from genome assembly GCA_025769935.1 of Phoenix roebelenii. Classification (NCBI taxonomy): domain Eukaryota; kingdom Viridiplantae; phylum Streptophyta; class Magnoliopsida; order Arecales; family Arecaceae; genus Phoenix; species Phoenix roebelenii. Next base: position 72,112 of record JAOXJJ010000158.1, read on the forward strand.
TAGCTGAACCATCCTCCTGCAGCGACTGTAGACCCGAGTGACGGGCGATCTCGCACTGGTGTCCGTACCAGCTCCCCGGAGTAGGAAGAAGTCGACCTCGACGAGTGCGGCACAATGTAGCTCTGATAGTACTCCAAGAGGTCTGGGTCAATCTGCTGAAGCTCCTTGCGCATGATCCAAGTAGAGTCGGACACTGGTCACCCTCGCCAACGAACCAAGAAGCGTTGGATGCCTCCATCACTAGTAAAAACAGTTTGATCATCTAAAATAGCATCAATGTGCTCTTTTTGTGCTCGATGGAGAGGTAAAGGAATCGAAGCTGGTAGGGGACTAGTAATAGGGAAATCATCGGGCTCAGGAGAGGGTTCAACAAAAGGGTCATCAAGGATTGTTGGCGGGCTCTTGTAAGCAACCAAATCTTTAACATTAAAAGTTGGGCTAATACTAAAATCAAATGGGAGGTGAATAACATAGGCATTAGTGCCAACCCTGTACAACACCATGAATGGCCCAGCACTATGAGACTACAATTTCTTAATGGCTCCTAGGGGAAACTACTAAGGCCGAATACAGATCATTACATAATTCCTAGTTTGAAATTTCTTAGGACGCCTATGGAAATCAGCTTGCATTTTATAGTGAGCATTACTAGCATGAATGCGCTAGTGAATTTCCTGATGCAACTCATAAATGTGTTATGCAAATGCATGTGCAGACTCAAAAATTCGGCCATATGGTGACATAGGTAAGAGATCTAAAGGTTTCCTAGCTTTGTAAGCATGCACTACCTCAAATGGGCTCATGCCTATGGACCTGCTGACTGAATTATGGGGGTGAACTTCTTGAATAAATAGAGTGGACACCAAAGATTTGTTGAACACTTTCCGCTCGAATTCAGCGGAATGCAGGATGTGGAAAACTGTCCTTTGGCACTTCCCTTTTTTTGTTCTTGTCAAGTGCCTTGGGCGGCAAAGGATTGAGCTTAATCTTTTTGCCCTCGAACATGAAAGAACAAGAGTTGGACCGACCATAGATGGTGACATCAAGATCAAACAACCAAGGTCTCCCCAAAATTAGATGTCCTACATCCATCGAGATTATGTCAAACCATATGATGTCTTTGTAAGAAAGCATATGAATGGGCACAAGACATCTTTCTTTGATGTGAATAGAAGTTGTGTCAATCCAAGAGACCTTATAGGGTTGTGGTTAAGGAACGAGAGTCAAGCCTAAGCGAGAGATGATGTTGGAGGATATTGCATTAATGCAACTCCCGTTATCGATGACGACTTTACAATCTTTCTCTCCGCAGTTAATATAAGTATGAAAAATCGAGGTTCTTCTCCAGTCATCAGTTTCTTTGGGTTGTGCGAGGGCACATCTAACTACACTCATGGTGGACTAGTCAGACTCTCTAAAGGTGCAAATGATATTGGTGTAGTGCGGATGCATCCTAGGGTATCAGATCCTTCATCACACTCTTCATCGATGTCCTGAATATCATTGATGTTTGGTTCATAGACTTGCTTCTCCAAGTCATCAGTATCACCTCCCTGCTCTTGTTGATCAATGACGAAAGATTTGTTAGCACATTAGAAGACAACGTGACCAAAACCTTAGCATTTGTAGTACTGAATTCTAGAACGTGGTTTGGGAGGCTCACTAAGGATTCCCTTGCCTTTGGTGTTTCGGCTTGGGACAGGGGCGGTGAAGGAATTTTAGGGACAGAGGACCCCACAGAAGGTTTGGGCCCCAAAGAATGAGGATTAGTGGAAGTGCCCCAATCGTCAGAGCGCCTCACAAACATGGACTTGAAGACCTGCTCATAGTTCTGCACGAATGTATATGCTTGGTCTAAAGTGGATACCTCTCGAAGGACAAGTTTCTTCCTAAGTTCATCATTGAGACCTCTACGGAACCGGCTCAGGACCATCCTCTTATCCTCAATAATATTACATCACATTATGTATTCATCAAATTGGGCAATGTAGTCAGTAGCTGATCAGGTGCCTTGTCTCAAATTGTTCCATCGATCAAGGAGGTTATCTCGATAGCTAAGGGGCAAGTATTTTTTTTAAAGTTTTTTCTTTCATTTCTATCCAGTTAGTTATGGCAGGTTGACGTCTCCTAGCCAGGAGTTGTTCAGTGTTCTGCCAAAAAAGCTTAGCTCGACCATAAGCTTCATTCTGGCAATCGGACCTTTTCTTCAGACAAATTATACCACTCAAAGAAGTGGCCCATTTTGTGTAACTAGTCTGAAAAGAACTTTAGGTCAAAGATACCATCAAAGATGAGGGCTTCAATCCGAATGCCCTTCATCACATCTTCATCATGGTCACGAGGCTCTCTAGGTTCTATATTGTGGCGATAACCCCTATCGACATTAAGGACTGGACCCGATCCTTTGTGACGAGGGTAGGTTGGTGGATGGCCTGAAAAAGGATTAGTGTCAAAGTGGCCCTATCGAACAGATCCTAGGTGGTCTAGAGTTTCGTCTTCAATCTCTGGGCCTTCCAAATGGGAAGCACTACTTTTTTTGGATCCCATAATCCGTTGAAGGAAAGCCTTAACTAAGTCTAATCGGGTGTGGGCCTAAGTGGACACTGTGGTCAAGTCTTGGACAGCTTTTAGCAAGGCTTCGATGTTAGGATCTATGGCAAGGTGGGATTCTAACTGGGAGACAACACGACCACTACAAAGGTACATATAATGAGTGTGCAAAATTGTGTGTGGCCCTACAATGCTAAGACAGCGGTGGTTCCTATGCAGATCTAATGCATGAAAGTGATGCCTAGAGTGTAATGTATAAGCTTAATATAAACAGAAAGCTAATTCGTAGCAAGTGAAATCAAGCAGGGAATCACGTAATAAGTGCACGCAAGAATTGCAGTCAAATAGTGTCAGTCTTCCGTATGTTGCTGGGTAGCACGGAGCCTCGAAGAACTCCCAAAGATTAGGCAGCCCTACAGTTAATGGCGAAAATAGGCCACTACAAGGGTTTCTCAGATTATTTGGGGTGTATGTATTGAATTCACAATAAAATAGTCAACCGAGCACACAAGAGTTCATCGATGCTGAATTTAGACAAGCAAATAGTTTTTCCAATAAGAGGAGACCTGATCTAGATTGGGGTGACGATCAAAGGCACGGTCGCAGCAAGTAGGCTCGTCAGATGGCTCAAATCGGGCCTGATCACAGCAACTCGGCGGGCCTGGTCAAATCGAGTTTGACCACAGCAACTTGGCGATGGCGACCCATTTGAATAAAGAGAGGGGAGCCTAGTGGGTCGCGGGTCAGAAGGGGGGAAGGAAGGCCTGATGAGCCACGCGTCAGAAGAAGGGAAGGGGGAAAAGGCCTGATGGGCCGCGGGTCAGAAGAAGGGGGGATGGGTGTTCGGTATAGTGGTGCGAAAAGGGTTTCGATGCCGAAACACTTAAGGAGATGAAGAGAGGGGGGATGAGTGGCGAGCGGCGAGCGGCGACAGGGAGTGTCGTCAAGGTTCGAGATCGTGAGGGGACTGAGGGAGGTGCAGTCACAGGCGGCAACGGGGCGGAGACGGAAACGGGAAGATGAAGGAGGAGCTCAAGGAAGGGAGGGGGTGTGTGTGTTAGGGTTTGGAGAAGAGGGGACCGAGGAGGCGGCCTCATGACGATGCGATGTCCCCTCATGTTCGGACGGCAAAGCTTGGGCGGGGTGCTTGACGGCGGAGTTCGGCGGCGGGAACCCGACAGCATGGGGAGAGAAATGGTTGGGGGACGAACGCTGGTGGGGCTCGAGCGGCAGCAAAGGCAGAGGAAGCGGCAAGCGGGGGCGGAAGGCAGCGAGGGCCGAGCGGCAAGGCGGAGCTGGTCGCGGATGAAGATGAACAGATTTGTTCTTCTTTTTTTAACTCAAATCCAATAGGATTCGGGTTATCGGGCACGACCCGCTCCGATAACCCGTTACGAGTCCGTCACGTGCGTGACTTAAGGGTCATGTGTGCCTTTTTTTTTCTTTTTTTTTAACCGAGTGGATTCGGGTTAACGGGCGCGACTGCTCCGTTAATCCACTACGTACCCACTAGGTCATCTCCTTTGCGGGTTGTTGCTGATGGTTACGTCGTCTTCCGCGGCGATCGGTGCGTGAGGCGCGGCGGCGGAGAGGGGTGGCGGTGTTCCTCTTCCAGATCTGGCCACGGGCAATGGTGACAGGGACACGGCTGGGGCCGAGCGCGTCCTCCTTGCTCAAGCACGGCCATGGTTGGCTGGTGGCTCGAGGAGGTCTCCTCCGTCAGATTGTGGGGCATGTGGTTGAAGCTCTCGACGGCGGACCTCGCGATGGCATTGGGGGCGTCAGACAAGGGGATGGGGAGGGAGGAACAGGGGTTGTCCACAGGAAGGATTTCACTTTTTTTTTGTTGTTTCCCCCGCGTGAAGCTTGAACCCCACGAGATAGCCACAACCCACAGTAGCCCAAGAATCAACTTCTGGAAAGAAGGAACCCACAGACAGGGACGGCACGGGAAGGAAGGGGCTTCTTTCCGTAACATGCTCTGATACCAATGCTGGTGTCGAACAATAGAAAAGGAGAAAGAGAGGAGAGAAGAGAAAGAAGATAGGGAGAGAACTAGGCTTCATGCCTAGCCTTTGCTCATGGTTTCACACCAAGGCAAAAGAAGGAATCAAATTTTCATTCATAGCATACTCTAAACGGTGTACGGTCCAACATATTTATACAACCTAGAAAATGCAACAAGACCCCTAAAAAGAAACTAATCTCACAAAGACCCTCAAAGATAACAAAATACCAAAATAAGCCCTAAAGGCTATCAAATAACAAAATACCCTAATCAGCCCAAATAAAATAAAATCACTCCAACCACAATGAAACTGGCTGAACCATCCACCTGTGGTGACTGTAGACCCGAGCGACGAGCGATCACGCACTAATGTCTGCACCATTCTTCTTATTGTAGGTTACATTTTTCTGGTGTTAATTCTTAATCTTTTGCGCAAAACAACACCTAAGTTCCTTATTTAGGACTTTACAATAGTTTAAATTTAATTTCAAAAAAAAAAAGATATGTCTCCCCATGCCCACATCTGCTAGAGAAATTGTCTGGATGCCATAGACGCCAAGCACTAGCATGGCATGGCATGTTGCACATACTAAGCTAGTGCTAGGTTGGCATGGTACTAGTGTGACACTTAAATTCTTGTTTATAACAATAGTTAAGATCATATTCCACCTCAAAAAGTTTCATAAGGCTCAAGCAAGGATTCATACATAACATTTTTCTCTTTTGTATATTTCTAACTAATTTTGACCACTAAGGTCCTGTTTGGGGGAGCTGTTGGCAGTAGAGCTATTGGAAGTAGAGCTGTTACAAAAAGTTGTTTGCTGTTTGGTAACTATATTTTTAAAGTGTTTGGCACTTTAACATATATTTGGTAAACAAACTGAGAAAGTACTTTGATATGACAAAATTACCATAAAGGACATTGCATAGTATTATATAATAGAGCATAATAAAACATAACATATATTAATAC
>JAOXJJ010000158.1:78612-90385 GCA_025769935.1 Phoenix roebelenii
CAGCTTCCCGCAAAAGCTGAAACAGCTTTCCGAAAATTTTACCAAACACCATTTTTTATCTAAAAGTACTTTTGGAGAGCCAGAAAGTGCTTTTTAGCCCTCCAAAAGCTCCCTCAAACAGGGCCTAAATCTATTCATCTCAAAAAATTCATCTTCGTTATGAATGAAAATAACTTTTGAATAAACATGCAAATGATATAGAATCTCCAAAGTCATCATTGTAGGTAGGCATAGGTTAAATCTCATGAACTCGCAACAAAATTTCATACAAATGGTTACAATGTTATAAACCAATACTTCATGTACACATAATGTTTGATCTTTATTTAGTATCGCCAAGACCAGCTATTGATGTTCCACACGATTCTCATTACTAGGAGTCTAATGAGAATATGACTAACATCCTACCAAGAGTTCCACCATTCATATCAACATCAAAAAAGCACTTGAAGTACTAGGAAACTAGCAAGAGTCACGAGCCATCAACAATCCCACTATCTTGAAGAAATCCTTCAATTCATCACTAAGTCAATTTTGAATCTTTTGAAACCACCATACAGATTAATAATAGAATACATTAGCTCCACTAGACATATCTAACATATCATCTAAATATGGAATGGAAAATTTGTTTCTAATAGCTATTTTTTTAATCACCTCGCTGTCAAGAAATATTCACCATGTATCAATCACATAAAATTATAGACTTCTCTACAACTTAATAATCCATGAATCCACGTTATAAAAGACTCAACATGCCTCTTTGGGGCCATAAGTTGGTAAAGAAATTCAGGATGGGAATCACATGGAAGACCATCTAAAATGAGATCAAGCAATGACAGGTCTAAACTCTTCGAAAACAGATCCAACATTACAAAAAAAGGCATCCTAGTGCACAAAGCTCTTACCATCGTGGTGTCTAGGGAGGGTCAGATGTATGCAGCCTTAGCCCTATATACTGAGAGGCTATTTTCATGTTTCAAACCTGTGACACATATATCACAATAAAGCAACTTTCTCATCGTGCCAAGGCCCACCCACTTCGATATTATGCATATAAAAACCTCACAACCACTCCATTCCTTCAAAATGGCGTATGAACCATTACTATATCTCTTGACACTTCCATAGATTGTAGAATGATTAAACATGTTTCAGCTCCCTTTAGGATTTGAAAGTACATTCTATCAAACGTCCCATCAATAGACGGCAAGTCTCTTCGAACATGATTAAACCTCATCTCAAAAACTTATGCAATCTAACATAAAAGTTCAGATGATGAACCTTACCTTTTAGGAGTGGGTTTGAGAGTAAATCCAACTATGGGTGCAGAGATGTGGAGATCTAAAACAAAAAAAGGAATACAAAACAAATATAATAAGGAAGGGCTTGGTAGCGAGTGTGGGATCAAGCTTCCAAAGAGATTCTAAATTGGACATCTTGTGTAGTTTCTGCCTACTAACTGGTGAAGGGGAGCCGGAGAGGGAAGGGGAGAGGAAGAAGGAAAGAGAGGAAAAGAGAGAGGGAGGGAGGGAGAGAGAAGGAGAGGGAGGAAGGGAGCGAGAGAGAGGAAGAGGGAGGGGGAGAGAAAGAGGCCAAGAGAGGGAGAGGGCTTTAGAGCCCCCTCTCCTCCAGTCTTGACATAACAAAAGAGAGGTAGAGAGAGGGAGAGGGCTTTGGAACCCCCTCTCCGCCAGTCTTGACATAACAAAAGAGAGGTAGAGAGGGAGAGGGAGAGGGAGAGGGAGCAAGGGAGGGAGAGGCTAAGAGAGGGAGAACGAGAGGGAGCGGGCTTTCAAGCTCCCTCTCCTCCAACCCTTCACCTAAAAAAAAATCGAAAGAAAAGGGTCAGGGCCTCTATGTTGTTTCAACATAAGGGCTCCACCTCTGTTACGCCGCGGCCAGAGGAGAGGAGGCTTGAAAGCCCTCTCCCTCTCCCTCTCTCGGCCTCCCTCCCTCTCCCTCTTTTCCTCCTTGTCCCTCCCTCCCTCTCTCTCTTCCTATCTTTCCTTCTCCCTCTCTTCTTCCCTCATCGGTGTGTCGAACTAAAGGGCGGAACCATGCCGATCCACTTCTGGCACAGCTCGATACACTCTGAACCAAACGAATCATGCTCTCTATATCATTAGTAGAAAAATTTGAGTATAGAGAAATCGAGTGAGACTTAAACTACTACCAAGAAAATCCTAATAAAAAGGAAATTCTACACCATGACAATTGACATGTATCGAGATGCATCATAAAAATCAAGCATACTTCCAAGAAAAAAATCTAGTATATTGATGCCCATAACAATGTAAGATACATTCTATCTAAATATGATACCCTACCCTGCTTGTTATCCTTTCACACGACTTGCTTCTCACAAACTTTTTTTGCCTCTTCACAAGGTGTTTCAAACATCATTAAGTTCCTAAAAAAAAAAATTCTTTACTCTCCATTCCCTTCCCTTCTAAGAAATGTGTCTACACCATATCTAACAATATAGCTGGCAGTCAGAGACAAGCGCAATGTGAATGAAGTTTGATAAAATTAGAGCAAGAATCACGTGACTCTTACTAAGACTGGATAGAGTGCAGTTATGAAATCACACATGGACAGGGACATAGGCCGAATGGATAGAATTCCGTCATGAGGTGGAAAACTAGGCTGAATGATTAAGTCTTGAGTCATTGACGGCAGAAGACCGAGGTAATCGTACCGGACTTAGATTTCCAAAAATAGTAGTATTGTATATCGAGTAAAGGGAGACGACCAACACAAGCTATGTCAAGATAAGTTAAAGACCGATGAGGCATGGCTATCAGTCTGGAAGTTACAACATGATCGTGCTTGCGTAGATGCGTTCTAAAAAACAATTGCAGCAATTACCAAAACCACTAGGAGTTGAGACCACATATGAAAAGCAACCGTCAAAGTGGACAGTTATAAGGATTATTTCTTTTTATATATTAGTATAAATAAGTCAAATTATTCTCCATAAAAGACCCTTCAACAATCAACCTGATCAATTTATCTTCATCTTTACCTTTACATTATTTGTTTATCCTAGGAGTAAACGTAACTTAGCTTTCTATCATAGTCTAATGCTACATCCCAACCGTAGCCTAGTGTTACGTCCTTCTACCGTAGCCCAGTGCTACACAACCTCCCCCCGCATCTATTTTCATTACCTTCGAACAATGATGTGATAGTGACAAAAGTCCTTGAAGGTTAAGGCACTTGAATCCACGCAACTCTCTATCCTCCATTCAACCCATACCTTTTCGGCTAGTCCAACGTCGGCAGCATCCTCGTGCACACATCTAGACCTCACCCAATCAGACTTCGTGCACACATCTAGACCTCACCCAATCAGACTTAAAGGCAGCCCTCTACCTCCACAAACCAAGCTCCTCGGAGATCCCAAGTTCCTTGGCTCATCTAGGATGGGACGGAAAAGATGGCAATAAGTTTGTGGCCTACCTAGTGGGACACTGTGTAGTCCTCTCACATTGTCTCCGACCGAAAGCTACATAGTCATCGTCATGCTCTTTCCAGTAGGACAATTGCATAGATGCCATCATACTACTATCATAGAAATTCAAGAAAGCAGCTGCAGAGAAAGCGGCTACTATAGTAGGACTATTTTTGGAGCGCTATGCAACATCGTCAGCTCTTACAACAGGACAATTTAAAAGACTTGTTTGCATAGTTGACAGCTAATTCATGAAGCCACAGTACGTTTTAATGAGTCCTAGGTGACGACAGTCGAGTCCATCCTTGTGAGGGGCGAATTTACTTATCAGCTAGCTTGTGAAAGTATTACGATCCATGAAAAACCAAAGTTGGAGACTTCGGCTCATCAGAAGACAACCTAATATACCATAGAAACCTCGAAATCTGCTAATCGAGGTATAATAGAAGTCATGCCGACTGAGTTGCAGAAGACCAAACCATCAAGAGATATTTCGGTCAGTGCCTAGCCGAAAATAGAGTATCGCTCATGGAGAAGTTCAAAAAAACGCCGGTGAAGTTCGGCAAACCTTGTCGACATTAGTTCATGATCATTTGCTCAAAAGTAAAGGAAAAAAATTAGTAGCCTCATGACATCGGCTATGAGCATCACAAGAACTGAGGGACAATCTTATCAAAGGAAGCTTTTGAAAGTTTTCTATGTGATAGGTATCCTATATGTCAGGAGGCAACATGACAACATAATAGCCGATTCGGCATGGTAGCCAATGTCACAAATGGTCAAAGACCCTCATACGAATTATGGATAGTACAAGTCCCAATGCTACATGAAAAACTGCTAGAAGATCGAATAAGTGACGAATCCGATCTGAAAACGGAATAAATAACATATATATATATATATTATTTAGTTAAGAATTTCCCAAAAGTTTCTGCCAATAGGCCGATACAGATCATAATATTATATTAAATCCCATAGAAGTTGTGGCCAATAAGCCAACATAGATTGTAAAATGAATTTTATTCTTCATGCCTTTCACAACTTCTTAGTACGAAAGGAAGGTTTAGTAGAATCAAAAGAGATACAAGTGAATTGCTCAAAGCTGATACTTCAGTAAAAGAGCAACCCTCGGTAAGCGGATCAAAGCTATAATTGCGAGGCTTTTATTCTGCAGGTATCAAGGAGGCAATAACAGACATCCCATCTATCTAATGATCCTCGGCCAATGAGATATGGGAGAAGTTTGATAGAATTAGAGCGAGTGAGAATCATATGACTCTTGTTAAGACTGGATAGAGTTCGATTGTGAATCACACATGGATGGACATCCATATTGAACAAAAAGAATTTGGTCATAAGATAGGAAACTATGCCGAAAAAATAAGTCTTGAGTCATTGTTTGGCAGAAAACCGAGACAATCAAACTGGTCTCAGACTTTAGGAATAGAAGACTGTATTATAGGTCGAGTAAGGGGCAACAGCTAGCACAAGCTATATCAGAATAAGTCAAAGACCGATAAAGCATGACTATTGATCCTGCAATTAGAAAATGATCATGCTTATGTACATGAAGGAAGACAATTGACAGCAGTTACCAGAACCATCAGGAGTAACGATCAAACATAAGAAACAACCATCAAAGCGGGCAGTTATAATGTTTAAAGGCAGATACTATGTATTAGTATAAATAAGTAGAATTGTACTCCGTAAGAGACCCTTCGACAATCAATTCAATCAGTTTATCTTTATCTTTACCTTTATCTTATTTATTATAAATGTAGACGTAACTTAGTTTCTACTGTAGTTCAGCACCACATTCATACCATAGCCCAGCGCTACACACTTCTATCGTAGCCCAATGCTACATCCCCCATCCATTTTCATCTCCTTCAAATAGTGGTATAACGATGGCGAAAGTTCTTAAAGATCAAGATACCTAGACCCATGCTCTGCTCTCTATCATTCATTCGACTTGCACCTTTCCAGCTAGCCCAACGTCGATGGTACGCCCGCATATCCAAAGCCCGTCCAGTCAAGCTTGATAGGCTATCCTCTATCTCGACAAACCAAGCTTCCCAAGGATCTCGTGTTTCTTAGCCTGCTTGAAATGGGATACGAAAGGTGCCAACAACAGGTTAGTTGTAATCTCATTTCTTTTCTCTCATACATTGGGTGGATTTCACAATCTTCTTTCAAAACAAATAAATAAATCAAAATAAAATAAAAAACAAGTTTTCTTGATTTATATTGTTCTTTATGTCCAAATTCATTAAAATGATATTTTCTATAAAAAAAATGATTCCCTTTACTTCCATCCAAGTCCTCCAAGGCAATGGTTTGAACCAGCTGACCTAGCCCAAACTATTGCAATGGGTGGCTCATGGGTTATTTGTTCGACCCCTGGTCAAAGTAGGCTAACCCATATAGGTCTTTATTATTCAGCCCTTTCCAAAAGCTCCACACATCCTCTTCTCCCAAAAGCTTAACTCACCCAATTCCCTGACCTTCCACCATTATTCACCAATTTAATCCCTAATCTTTCTGGAGCCTCATCTTCGGCCTAACCTCCCAACTTTATTCACTAATTTAAGCCTTCAATTTAGTTAGTGCAGTCTTATACCCTTACTACCTCAATTTAAGGAAAGAAAAGGAAGAAAATTAGGAGGAAGAATATGCTACTTCATGGTAGTCTAGCAAAGGTGTTGGCCATGGCAACCATAAGAGAAGGCAAAGGGAAGTAAAGCATAGAATGAATAGGATCGATCCTTGCTTTTTCTCTCTTGAATCTTCTTGTAAAAACAATAAAGTCGATATTTCAAATGAATGTTTAGAAAATTCAGATCTGAGTACATCCTAACCAGTAAAGGTCTGCAAGTGATAGGTCAGGCAAGTCGACCTGGTCGATTAGCCTAACTCTCAAAACATTGATCCATGGTGATTTTCAACCTCTTTGTGAAGATTCAACATGATTACGTGAATCATCTTTCCTAATAGGGAACCTCGGAGATAGCACAAAGTAAGTAGATAAGATGTCTTTAGCTTAAAATTTGCCCCCGAATCTTTTTCCCTTTTTCCGGTATCATAACAGCCATAACTTGAGAATTTGTACTCTATTTTGACTAAATTATGAATGCTTTTGAAATTTTTTAACAAGATATATCGACTTGATGTGTTGGATGCACTAAACAGACTCATCTTGACCAAGTTCACCTTGACCTAAAGGTACAATGATGGAATTAATGGGAAACATGTCATCGGTTTTTCTTTTTTGGTCTTTGGTTTAGTCTATGGTTTAGAACTAATATGATTAAATCAATGGTTATATTGAGTCATGGTTTCTTAGTGCTTACATTTGGGCCTATATGTAGGGGTAAAGATAATTTACAATTTCTGCTTTCCCTTCACGCAGTTTTGTCATCTGTTTCATTTGTCTTATTAATACTTAAAACCAATGTTTCATCAGAATTTCTGCATAGATATGATATTTATTTTTTTATTTGAGCTGATATTACCTGTTATGAGATTAATTTCAAAATGCACGAAATTGCAGAATTGATCATCATCACCAATATATGCATCAACCTTTGGCCAAAATGGTGCATGACCGAATCCTATCAATTGCTTCACTATCAGTTATCCTTCATCTGTGCCACTTCTGAGTATGTTTTATGTTTCTCCTACATCAACCAACCTCTAACTCAACATCATATCTCTGCATAAGCAGCCCTGTCATACTCTAACATTCTTAAAGTGTACAAGTAGAGCTGATCTGATGATTGTTCTCATTAATTTTCCCTTTTCTTCTCCACATAACAGGCCAAAGAGTAGTTTTAGTACTTGTACCATGCTTAACTTCTCCTTAAGTGATCCTGAACTATCTACGGAATTGTATGATAAAACCAAACTGGTGGGGCACAATTTACTTCTGGAATGCTTCTATCAATCCTTTCTACATTGCTTCTGTTTTTCATTAAAGCATTATAGTCTGTCCAATTAAATTCATCCCTTCTCTAATGAGTCCAACAGCACAAAGATGATAATAAAACAACAATTAAACTTCCTTATTCGTATTTTGTAGGTCGAATGAAAATAAAAGCATAGAAGTGCTTTTCCTTTTCATAAGCCATTGGCATGAAAGTACCCACCCCTCTTCAGCAAATACTATCTGCAAGATGCAAAGTTCATGAGCATAACATGTTTGGAGACCCACCATCTTCCTTGGTTTTAATTCATCCTTCTAAATGATCCCAACTTTTAATCTGTCAGTTATGGCAAATCACATTTCTAAGTTTGTCTATATAGATCAAGTTAGGTAAAAATGGTTTCTGCCCATAACGGCCTATGAAGGTTCAGCACCGAGAATAAATTGTCCACCACTAATAGCATACAACCCCTAACAAAAATCAGATCATTTGCAAGAAAAGAACCTAGTGCTATATACCATCAAATTTTGTTAATTAAGGTCAATTTAACGGTCAAGATGGTGAGGCTGACCGTTTGTCTATTGTTCATCTTCATAAAGAGGGTTGTGAATGACTACAAGTGGAGATCATGTATCACTTAGAACTAATGGATATATAGCAAGGAACAACCACTGATGGACTCAAGGTTAGAGGCAAAGTACTTCAAAATCTTCCAACATAGGGTTTTCAATAAAACTTTTGGGTGGTCTAAGCTCCCTTTTACTTCCAAAAAAAAAAAACATAGAAGAAAAGAAAGAAAATCTTTTGGCATGATGGTCATAGACAAACTTCGGCTAGAAGTAGAAGTCTGTTGGAGAGGAGTATCCAGTGATCATACCATTCTTTAAATGGAATATTAACAGGAAAAGCCAAATTGAAATTTCTAAATAGTTGGATATGTCAAGGGGGTGGATTCAACTAACAGAACAAGTGAGGTTTATCCGTACTATGCACCGGAAAAAAAAAAAAAAAAAAAAAACTTTTGCAAATAACTAACAACTAATCATCTCACAAAGACGATAAGATCCAAGTCCCTTATCGAATACTATCTAATTCTCAGAAACGAAGTAACAAAAAATAAAGCAAGGTCGAATCTTTCGCTTACCATCCCCCAGGAGAGACCTTTCCAAGTTCCGAAACCGGATTTCTCCCCATATTCCCAAACCAACGCCATGGCCGTGATCCTTCCACAAAGAGAACAAGTAAATATTATATAAACCGCACCAAAGAGACAAAAAGGAGAGGGATGGAAGGGGAGTCGGAATGGCGAAGGGGAGTGGGAATGGAGGAGGTGAGTTACCACTCGATGACGCTGGACACGTGTATGACCCAGGTGGGCAGGGAAAGCGCGTTCGCGGGCTCCTGTAGCACAGTGAGAGCCACCGGAGGGCCGAAAGGGAGAGCTTGGGCGGAGGCGGCGAGGGCGAGGCCGGCGCCGCTGGCCAGCAGGGCTGCCGAGGCCAACCTCCGGCCGCTCGGCGGCTTCGGTAAGGACCGCTGTGAAGGCGAAGGCGAACGCGAGAGACGAGGACGAGGAGAAGAGAGATGGGCGAAGATGAGACCCACAGGGTGGGAGAAGCACGCTGCCGCTGCCTCTGTCGCCATAGATTGCGGGGGAGATTGGAAAAGGAAGCATCGGGGCTTACTACATTTTAGCCATAAGCGAGGTAAAAAAAATAGTCACGTCACAAATTCTGAATTTTGTTTTAGAAGTTTTAAATTTTTTCCATGTACTTCAATTTAGTATAATCAATTTATCAAACTTTTAAAATTGTTTAATTCAGATTTTGATTGTGAATTTCATTTGATTGCCATGATGATGGCCAACGCGCCATCAAAAAGTTACCAATATATTTTTCTCCTAATTTACATGCAAAAATTTTTGAAGACTGCCTCCTTTTCTTAGTTAGGGTTTCATTTCTCAATTTCATCCATCCTTTCTGGCTTGCGACAGGAGACTAGCCATAGCCATGAGGGAGTCAAAAGAGTGAGAGAGAAGAGAAAGACAATAAGGCGAAGTGGAAAATATTGATGAAGATAAGAATGAAGGAGATGAAGAAAAAAAAGATTAAAGAGGTCTTGTATGATTGGTCTTTGGTCAACAAGCAAAAACCAATTGTGATGAGAAAGCCACAAGAGATCACTAAGGAAGAGGATGGTGTTTTTTACAAGAGTCTAACTAGTGATTGGGAGAAGCACTTGGATACAAAGCACTTTTCTATGGAGGGCTAGCTGGAGTTCAAGGTCATCCATTTTATGCCTAGAAGGGCTCATTTTTACCTCTTTGACATGAGAAAGAAGCCCAATAACATCAAGCTTTATTTTCATTATGTTTTCATCATGGACAACCGTGAGGAATGGATTCCTTAGTATTTGGGTTATGTTAAGGAAATTGTGGACTCTAAGGACCCTCCCCTGATAGATGCTCTAGCAGAACAAAATCCTTAAAGTTATCCGCAAGAATCTGGTCAAGAAGTGCATCGAATTGTTCTTTGAGTTTGCTGAAAACAAGGATGATTGCAACAAATTCGATGAGGACCTCAAGCTTTTCATAGATGAGGACTCTTAAAATAGGATAAAGTTTGCAAAGTTGCTAGGGTACCACTCCACCAAGAGCAGTGATGAGATGACCAACCTTAAGGTCAATGTTACAAGGATGATGGAAAGCTAGAATGATATTTACTGTTTCACTAATGAGAGCAGAAAGGTTGTTAAGAACTCCCCATACATAGGAGATTTTGAAGAAGAAGGGTTATGAGGTCCTTTTCATGGTTGCTACAATTGATGAGTATGTTGTGGTCAACCAAGAGAGTTTGAAGGTAAGAAATTGGTCTCTACTACAAAGGAAGGATTGAACCTTTATGAAAGTAAGGATGAGAAGAAGAAAAAAGGGGGCCTTAAGGAGAATTTAAAGGCTTCTACAAGGTAATCAAGAAATTTTTGTGTGACAAGATGGAAAAGATTGTGGTGTCTGATCATATGGTCGACTCTCCGTGTTGTTTGGTCACTAGTGAATATCAAATATGGAAAGAATCGTGAAGGCATAGGCATTGAGAGACTCTAGCTTGGGAGGCTACATGTCCTCTAGGAAAATAGTGGAAATCAACCCTAAGAACCCTATGATGCAAGAGCTAAGAAAGCAAGCAGAGGCGGATAAGAAGGGAAACACCATTACTCCCACGACCATCTCTCACTAGGAAGAAGAGATTGGATTTGGATGGTGTTGGGGGAAAAGCTGTCACCGAGCGCCCCTCCGAGCAGGAAGCCACCGAGCGCCCCTCCGAGCAGGGAGCCACCGAGCGCCCCTCCGAGCAGGGAGCCACCGAGCGTCCCTCCGAGCAGGGAGCCACCGAATGTCCTTCCGAGCAGGGAGTGACCAAGCACCCTCCTTGTCGTATTCTCTCACCGTACACCCCACCATTCTTGACGACCAGCATGTACGATCATGGCAGACACTTTGTCTACGCTACAATTAAAGCGTATGGCTCTCCCAAATGCCAAGTTCATTAAACAATCAAGTGTATAGCTCCTGTTATCTACGGATATCCAGTTTCATACGACAAGCCTGCTCATCCATAAATAACAGCATGGCTTCACGATAATACAAGAGCTCCAGCCCATTCCTCTACGGAAGCGGCATCAGTGCGCACGTCTGGGCATTAATTCTCCCCACATGTCAATCGTACGACAGTACCCCCGTTCTGTCACCTCGCAGGTAAACCCGTTACCCCCTATAAATGGGAAACTCCCTGGAGGGGACCGGGGACTCTCTCCGAAAAAAAGAATCTACACTTCATTCTTCACATATTCTTCTTGCCCTCCTCTGACTTAGGCATCGGAGGGCCGGCGCCGGAAAGCCCGGCCACCAGCTTCTTTGCAGGTCTCCCGGAGGACGCCGCCCGCCGACGGATCGCCGCCCATCGACTCGCACCGGAGCTCCTCCTCCTCGGCCGAGTGATCACCCCCGGGTCCAATTTCCAGCAACAGTTGGCGCTAGAGGAAGGGCCCGAGTCGTGACCATGAAGCTGAGAAGTAAGGGAGCTTCCAACATCTCCCGACGTCCTCCGTCTGGTCCCGAACATTCTGTGCAGAACTCACCGCACCCGGCCGATTCGACTCCTCAAATCCGGCCGGAGCAGTTTGACGCCCTAGTGCACCAGGTTCAAGCCTTAGCTACCGTAGTCCAAAGCCTGCAACCAAAGGGTGTTTCACTGGCACCTCTTCCTCGGGCCTCGACCCCGCCGGTCCTCTCGGGCGGACCGGCGTCTCAAGGTCAGAATCCACATCCCTCTCCAAAAGCCGATGGTGAGGGGCGGTGCCACTGCCGGGAGTCAGCCCGAACATCCTCCTGGAG